>JAOTJB010125418.1:0-19488 GCA_027123815.1 Erythroxylum minutifolium | reverse complement strand
AGATTAGATATATGTACTTATATCTAAATCTTATTAAATTAAGACAAACTTTTTATATTAATTAATGTATGATGACATGTTTGGAAATTGCAATTAAATAGTAAATTGTTTGCATAATTGAAATTCTTGTAATACATAAATAATTATTAAAATTAATGATATAAATAAATAATATTCAATACTAAATAATAATATCAAATAGTTATTAAATAAATTAAATTTGCAAAATTACAAAATTAAATTAATTTTATTTATTTTAAAAAATTTGAATGAAATTCTGCGACGATTTCCCCTTTCTGCGATGTTTTTAAATGTCGCAGATTAATGGACTTTCTGTGACGTTAAAACAAAACGTCGCCGATTATTAATGATTCCGCAACGTTTTCTGAACGTCGCGAAATATTAATGATTCCGCGACGTTCGGAACGTTTATTAAGCCGTTTTCGAAAGTTAGTTTTAGCGACATTTTTCAACACGTCACGGAAACTAAATTTCGAAAAACAACGCTGAAACTAACTTTCCGCGACGTTAAAATAAAACGTCGTGAAATATTACGATTTCGCGACGTTTTATTTGAACATCGCCGAAAGGCGTATTTTTTTGTGACGTTTTCATAAACGTTGTGTAATGCTTATACATACCACGATGTCTTCATCAAAACGTCGCAGATAGGTTTTGTCTATACCACAATCCGCGACATTTTTTGTGACATTTTTTAAAACATTGTAAAAGACTATCTGAGACGTTTTTGGAGATTGGCTTTTATTCTTGTAGTGTCAAAAAGGAACTGAAGTTACATAATTAGGATAAATACAATAACACTCATTCAATAATGAACAAAGTTAAAGATCGTTTGAATTAAATACAACAAGCTCTTTACTCTAATCCCTCTGACACTATTCTACTTAAAGAAGAAAGGAAGGGTATTTTAATATTCTCTTAAGAAATGGAGGATAACTATTCCATTTAAAAAAAAAGATTGTTTTCGATAATTAGTTGATGAAGATAAAACACCGCATCCTTTCATAAGTTAATCCTCTATAGGAAAAACCTTAATATAGTCACTTGTTTATTTAGGAACGATGGTACTTTTGTTCATTCACATTATTATCTTATCAAGGAGACTTTCATCTATTTTTCTAAGACATTACGCTTAGTTAATACTTCTACCTCCTTCCCACTCCTTCTTAGCTCTTTCATAACAAAAGCCTAGAATTGGAAGCTATTAGCCTCATTTTACCTTTTAGTCCTTTAGAGGTGGAGAAGGTAACCGAATAAGGATTCAAGACCTAATAGGCTTAATGCCCTTTTTTTAATAGAAATCATGGCACATCATTAAGCATATGGTTACTAAGATTGTTTACCAAAAGAGTTCAATAAGACTTTATTTAGTCTTATAACTAATTTAGCCATTCATGTCTCCTTTAAAGAGTTTCGATCCATCTCGTAGTATTATACCATTTAAAAACTCATATAAATACTCTTAGCATTAAGACTTAAGATTGTTATTAAGCCATTCTTTAACATTACCTAAAGAGCCTTCATTGATGAAAGACAAATCAAAAATAATATAATCTTTGCATAAAAACTCTTCAAAAATTATGATTGGAACTTCATCATCAATGTTCTGCAAGTGTTTGGCATTCCTCAAACTTTCATCAAGTTGATTAAGCAGTGTATCATAACTTTCTCATATAGTATTCTTATGAATGGAGTTCCCACTAAGCTTATTAAAGGAGCAAAACAATTAAGGAAAGGGATCATTTATCCCTTTACCTATTTAATGGTGTTATTTGTTTATCCTCATTGTCATTATTCCCTCAAATACGAAAACAAAGCAATAGGTAACAATTCATATTAATCAAATCACAACAAAATAAAACAGCTTAATCCAATCACCCAATTTAGTAATCACAGATTGATGACAAAAATATGAATGAATTAGATAAACTTATTTTAATTTGCAAAATTTCAAAGATGTATTTTAATGGAAATAACAAACCTAAATATTCAATTTGATCACAAAAATCCCGTTATTTATTAATCATAAAACTGTAATTTAGCCATCCAAATTCTACCTAACCAATTTAAAAGATCCACAAACATAATTTCCTTATAGAAATTAACCAAAATTAGATCAACAACCTTATAATAATGCAATTCAAATAAACAAATAAGAAATTGCACAAAGGAATCTATCCTAAATTAGTTAACACCTATAAGGGCTTGAAGATACCATGAAATTTTCTTAAAAAATGAATTCACTATACAAATTGTCTAATTCAACACCTAAAAATTGGTTTAATCATGTAAGGTCATCCTAATTGGCTCAACAAAACCCATAGAAGTGATTTTTGCATCTTATTTCTCCCAAATCAGTTCAATAAACTAAAAAAATATCATAAGCAAACCATAAAACTTACCTTAATCTATTAAAACTTTAAGAAAAATTGGTTAGGTGGTTGGGTAACATTCAGATGAGGAAGTGCCCAGGAAGAGGCAAAAGGGTGAAGGTATATCCTAATAGCCATAAAGATGGCCCGAGCACTATAGATAACACCTACAGTTCGTCCTATACTGAATTTCACCTTGTTGACGTTCCAACTGATTTTTTTATGGTAACAAAACATAAAAAATACTAATGGGTGTATTATTTTTACAAGGAGGAATATTAGAACAAGATATTATTATAACGATGGATTATAAAAGAATAGATAAGGTCTGTACTCTTCGATGTCATAGCCAAGTCAAGAATAGAAGAAGATAAACATATTTCAATGTATTTATTTTTTATATATTACTTATTGTAAACTCATCTTAGTTGTTCTATTAGTTTATTATTAGTTTAAAAGGTTCACCATGCATAAACATGTCATTTTACTTCCGTACATGAGTCTTTTTATTCATTAAAAGGCATTGAAGCTTTTGATTTTAGTATAATAGCTTCTTGATCTTTCAAATAAACTTTAGGGAGCATTTTGAGAATTATTTAAATAATAATTGCATTAATCAATTTGAGGGCAATTTAAGATGTTAAACCATGTTTTTGGGGTGGTTGGTTAACCTATATAGGTTAGTGGTTGACTAATATAGGTTAAAGTTGTTAAATTTGGTGTAATGAGAGTTTATAGGAATATTCGTTGATGTATTAATCAACCAATATACCTATTGGTTGATTAGTACTCCAATGACTAATGAAGCTGGTGCCTTTAATGTATAATGGTTGACCATTTGACCAATGCTCTATAGATGGCCATTATAATGGCTTGTTCTTGGCTCCAAAAACTATTAGAGATCCCAAAAAATTATAAATAAAAATTTTCTCAATAATTTTGGTATAAAGAAACATTTGAGTTCCTTTTACAAACATTTCTAATTATTTTTCAATAATTTAAGCATTCATTGTCTCATTTTGAGTGTGTGATCCTTTTGTGATGATCAAAATAGTCAAGTGAGGAAGTTTGAGTTATAAAATATTATTGGGGTTTTTGATCATTGTATTAGGAGTATTTAAAGTAGTTTGACATTCCTCTTTACCTTAAAGAAAGATTGAAAAAAAAGGTTTCTCTTTTCCAAAATAAAATATTGTTCGAAGGTTATTCTTTTCTTTGAAAGACGAGCTATAATGAAAATCCAAAAAGAGAAGAGATGTTTTTAAATTGTTGTGATTGTGAGAAGGATAAAGAGAAGATATCTATGCTATTTAAGACTTGTTTTGCACCTTACTTGCATTTTATTGGGAGACTTGTGCTTAATTAAATCAAATTTTTATGTTGTCTTATTTATGTAAATTAATTTTTATTAACCTAACATTTACCTTTTCTATAACTTTACCTAATACCTATTACAACCTTGATTTAAAGAAATTTTTATTTTTGCCTTTAGTTTGCTTTATAATGGTGGAGATGTGATTTATTCGCAGGCGTATGGTTGAGATTCCTTTTATACAATGAATTGAGAGTTCTAATAACTTTCACCTAAACACTTTTGAGAAATTTAAATGCATTTTTTTATATGAATCGCTCTTGATTTGACAAAGATTTTCAAGACATCATTTGTGGTGTTTGCTTGTAGGAGTTCATTTATGATTGTTCAATTCTATTTGTACTTTGGCTTAATTCTTGAGCCATAACATTTAAAGTGTGAATAGATAATTTGAGATGCAAGAGAGCTAGATATTTACAAAAGTTGATAAATTTGAAATATTATTTACATAAGGATAAGCAACTGTCAAAATTGAAGGGGTATTCGATAAGTGTCTAATCATTCATATTTTTTGGTTTATATTTAGTGCATTTCATTTATTTATTTGAGAGCTTTTTATGGTTTTTGGTACTTAACTCATTCATATTTTTAGGTCATAATTAGCTTTTTTGGAGTAAAAGGAAAATTTTCAAACAAGTTTAGAGTCTTTTAAATCTATTTTGACTAAGTTACATGACAAGTATATGGTCATGTTTGAAGGGATGGGGCATGTTGATTGCTTTCTGTGATATATGCTTCTGTTCAAGAAATACAAACTCATGTTAGTTGTTGATCAGTCCATGTTCATAAAATACGCCCATTTTCATGTATATGCTTGCTCTAGAAGAGATTTTATATCTTTTTAAAGTACGCTGCCAAGTACACAGTCATATATTTGCCCATGTATCACCGAAGATCTAAGTTTTGAATTTTAAAAGGCAAAATCTATAGACAGAAGCAGATAAAGAATAAGCTAGGAGATAAATTTGGAATGAATTTCCATCAATCTAAAGTTAATTTCTTAAAGATTAAAAGGTATTTGATTATGTTTCCTTTGATTTTTTGTTCTTCCTTTAGTTTTGTTGCTATATCCTTCATTATAAGGAATTAAATCATTATCGTACCTGGATAAAATGAACATCGAGATGGATTTTATAGTGACTTTGTTTTAATTTAATTTATTCTTCAGTTTCATTGAGATTTAATTATCCATTCTTTATTGTTCTTGAATTAATATGGGCATATGTTAATTCTTATAGATTTCATACAATTTAAGTTGACAAATACTTTGTATGAATTGATCTAGATTGAAAAGAGTTGCATGTAAATATAGAGATGGGTTGACATAAATCTTCTAAATTATGGTCAAACCTAAGAGAGGATTTGATAAATCTATTAATGCAATTATAGAGGATTTAATTAGAAAGAGATTTTAATTAATCAACCTAGGATTAGTTATTAATAATATTGAGAAAGATATCAGATAATTGAGGAATTTCCACTATCCAATAGATTTTATATTAAACTTGATGTTTTAACTATTATGTTCGTGAAAAAACCTATTGGGATCCACAATTCGGACACCACTATCTTCTTGTATTCTTTCTTAGTTTGATCTTTGTTCTAATTTATCAATTATGCAAATTTGTTTTAGTTTATTATTTTAAATTTGAATTTGGTCAATCACTATCACCATGATTTGTTAAACTACATAATTGAGATATTATTAGTACTAGTAATTCTAGTCCTTATGAGATTGACCCATACTTGCTAGTGCTAACTACAACTATACTATGAACTTACGATAAAATAAACAATCACTTAACATTTCTTGTCTTTCTTACTTCCTAACATTTTTTTGTTGACTATTTTTAGTTTTTAAGCCATATGTTATGGTCTTACTCCCTATGATATTTTCCCTCTAAGGTTGATTTTAATTCATCCCTTTATCCTTTCTAATATATTCAAGCATAATGTATTGATCTCCATTTTTTGTGTTTAATTATCCTCTAATTTCTTTCACTCTACATTGTATAAACTCTACACATAATGCTAACTTAAAGAGAGTGAAGTTACCAACATTTAATGGTGTTCTTTAGGAAGCCAAAATGACTATATTCTCCTAAATTTCTACTCTACATTAATGATTATAAGTGAGTTCTGGACTTCCTTAAAGTGAGGGCATTGGAAAAATAAATGGTCTCTTGTTTCCCTTTCATTATTACAAAGGATGCATAGTGGTTGAGGATTGGCCTACCTTTGACCCTATCAAATGTGCTTGGATTATCTTTTAAGGTAAGCCACATGATAAAGGCTACCTTAGGAGTGTTTTTCTTCAACCATACTAGATTACACTAGTGCATTTTGTGTGAAGATTGCTTGAATATCAGATAGCATGTTTTGTTGTTGAATTGACCTATAGATTTTTTAGTCTATATCACCATATCCTCCATATTTTACCTTAGATTGTAGTTAAGGAGAGCTTGTATGTAATTGAATCCCCTAAGCTTAATGTGCCTATCATTTCATATTATCAGCTCCTTAAACTTGCTTTAGGATTCAACATATATATAAGATGGCAAATTTCAAGAAATAACTATAAAGGCCCTTTGTCATTGTAATTGTCAAATCATAGCCAAGTGTCCTGTCTATTGCCAAATTTATGTTTTATTTCCTAGCATAATATATTCCTCAAGTTAAGTATGTTATGTAATGTCCACGTTATGTTTAAATTTGGCTTTAGTTCTCATATGCTTTAATCCCTTAGGTAATATGCATGCATCTATTACACCCATAAGTTTTCCTTATCAATCAATAATCTCCAAAATCTTTTGGCAAGCAAAACCTTATTTTAGGTCTTAAAGTGATATTATTCCTAGTCTTGCTTCTTCTTTTGATTTTCCTATTTCACTTCAACTAACTTTTGTACATAAATTCTTATGAGCATCACCATTCCATAAGAAGTTTCTCATCATTCTTTCTATATCTTTGTCCATTTTCTTAGGAAGAATCAAGTGTGATGTCCAATATACACACAAAGATTGTTTATAATCTAAAATATGATAAGCTTTTATAATACCTCAAACTTATTAGTCTCTCAATCATTTCATATAAGGGTTTGCAATTCTTATAAACTAACCTTTTAATTGTAATGGGGAAAAGGACATATTGTCAAAAGCTTTCTTGAATTCTATTTTTAGTGCATAACACTCGTATGATCCCTTCCTTTAATATCTTTTGAAAAATTAATATGCCAAGAGTACGTTATCACTAATGGTTCTGCCTCTTATATATGCACCTTATGATTTGCTTATGAAAGATTCCAAGACTTCGTTTAACCTTGAGACTAAGATCTTTGGAATGATTTTGTAAAGAGTGTTATAGCAAGCTACTGGAGTAAAGTCTTTTAAGGAATTAGGGTTTTACTGCTTAGGAATCAAACATATATGAGTTTGATTGACTTCTTTTATCAAAGTATCATTGCTAAAGAACTCCAAAACTGCCTTGATGAGTTGCTCCTTAGTCTATTGCCAAGATTCCTTAAAGAAAAAGACATTAAGTCCATTAAGATTCGAGGCTTTGTTGGGTAAATATAATATATTTTTAAAATAATAAAGAAACGAATGATTAACAAATGAATTAGAACTTTAAGACTTAAGGTAAATATTTAGAGTTATTTTATACATATTTATTTGATAAAAATACATGGATACAACATAATTATTTGATATTATAATATATCATAAAAGTCATTTCTCTTTTGATTTATGAGGAAATAAAATTTTTTATCTAAATTTAAATCTTAATAGAATAGGGTAATCTTGAGTTTATATTAGATTATAAAAATCATTAACTAAAAAATCTATTTTATAATTTTTATTGATCGGTATGTTTAGATAAAGTTATTATCAACATTATTGTAAAATTATCTTTAATTTCTTTTGATTTAAGTATGCCAACTATACTGTATTAATTTATATTATTTTATAAAATGTTGCATAATTTTTTAACCTCATTTTTATAAATAATAATAAAAATAATTAATTACATAAATTTAAATAAAACTTTTACATTTTAATTCATTGATTGGTAAAAATTACGATTGCCATGTAAGTCAATTGTACAACAAACAATTGGGAAACATACGGTTTGTTTAAAAAAATTCATACATGTGGCTCGTAATGGATAAAATTATATCACTTACTATATGCGCTAGACCAGTTGCTTACACATTCTTTGTCAAGTGTTATGGATTTGCATATGGATCTTCTTCTATGGTTGACTTTTGTGACGGATGGCTTTCTCCCTTCTCACGCTTGGGCTACAAGATAGACAAACTGCAAGGCTCTTCTTTACATTTATCTGTAAGTATAACCAAACCCCTTTACTTTTTGATTGATTTCTTCATTGATTACACTTAAGTCATTGGTTGATTTGCCTAGTTCATGTTCTGTAATCTCTCAATCATAAGTTGGTGAGTTATGATTAGTGATTAGGGTAATCTCCATTATGGGGTTGTCTCTGGGTTGTACACTGGCTCCCTCTGGTGTGGAATTAATTGTTCACTTGTGTCATTCACCATAGTTTAAATGAAGGCTTGAAGGTCTCTTGACTCATTTATGAAAATCCTTTGATTCCTCTTACCCTACATATTGTACACAATATTATTGAGGATTAATGCTACTATCCATTCCACATCTTTTCCTTTGTGTCTTTTACAACACCATAATATTAGTTCTTGCCAGGATGTGGAAGGGAATGGTATTCTGGTTGAGTTTTTGATCAGCTCTCAAACTTTAGTGGTAAACTGACGTTTAAGGAAAAGATGATTCTCTGTTTTCTCTTCCTGTCTACAAAATGCACATAGATCCAATACCATAAGGAAATTTTTTACTCTTGTGAGAGTGCTAAACTTCCCTTTAATAGTTAGCCATAAACTATTCATGCCCTTGGAAAAGCATGTTTGAACCAGACTATGCAATGCCAAGGCACCTTATGGCTTCCTCCCTTCAACATCCTCCTATAGGACTTATTGGTAGAAATGCCCTATTGCACCTTAACTTAACCTGATCCTCTTGATAAGATCTTATTTTGATATATTATTTGGTATTATCTCCTTTTTTGATTTATTTTGGTGTTTAAATATGAAAATTAATGTTTTTTTTGTTTTAGGATGAAAAGTAGAGAGATTGCATCAAATTAGGACATTATTGATGATAATCACAAATTTTGGATGAAGAGAAGAGATTGCTACAATGGATAAGATTGATCCCTTGAAGGGTTGGAGTTTAACTGGGAAACTTCTTTCTATCCCTATCATGTAGGAATTTGAATTTGAATTTGTTTTAGATAGACATTTTTGCAAGGTAAAATTAGATTAAGATTAGATCAGGAAAACTCTATAAAAAGGACATTTCTCACAATAAAAAGAAGATTTCTCTTCTTAATTTTTTTCTCAATTTTTTATCTTTATTTTATTTTTGTTATTAGAACAAAAGTCATGTGTGGCTAAAACTTAATTATTCTGATTTAAAGGGATTCAATATTCTAGTTGTAACTATGTGAGGTTTTGTGTTCTAAATCTTTTATTCATGTTTTAATTCAAGTATTTCTGATTTTGAGTTCTCTTATTTCATGAGTGATTAATATTAGTTGATTTGACAATATGATTTAACATTGATTAGTTTATAGCTATCTATGAATTCAATGATTGTCATGAAAGTTGGTACAAGTAGTAAATAGGTTATTTATAAAATTGCATATTTAACTTATGATAAACAAGAGGACTAAGTTGAATAATTACATCTATCTTGATTATTTAATTTAGGATTAGTCTTTTCACTAAGCTTATTGCTATGATATAGAATGCTATCACACCTAGTCAATGGATGATAAGTTTTGGTTTGGACGTTGGGTGAGAACCAGTTAATGTTGGAAAATTTGAGACTTATTATAGTTATCCTAATATGTTTCGGACTAACTGCCTGAATTGTGAAAATATTCTTTTTCAACCAATGATCAATGTTACAATTAGATGAGATCTTTCCCTTCCATTAGAGTTTGGTAATCTTGACTTTCTCACTTTTAAATTTAGTTAAATTAATTTGATTTCTTAATAATTTTAGTTAATCATTTACTTAATAAAAAACTCACCTTTTAATTTTATTACTTGAAATTAAGAAACTAATGCTCAGTTCTCTAGGGATTCAACCTAGTTCTATGACTACTATAAGAAGTTTGGAAAATCAGAATTATTTTTGGGGCTTTGACAACCTAAGCAAAATTTGACACCGTTATCGAGGAACTATTTCAACTTTCTTAGTTTCTTTGCATTCTTTTACAGTTACTGCTAATCTCTTATCTTGTATGACTTGTACTTCTCAGATAAGTAAATTACAATATAATCCCAAAATTGAGAAGATAACGTATCGTTTGAGAAAAGAGACTAAACAAGGAAGTAGACATTCACCTTCATAAGTCAAATTTGAAATAAATCTAACAATTGGTGAAGACTTTAATTTTCAAAAAGGGGACAAAAAGATGGTAAATATCAACCCTAGAAAGTTAACAGACCTAGTAGCATCGAATTTGAATCAACAACCCTTATGTACACAATTTCTAGATTTTGAGGTAGATTTCAAATTGAAATATGATTTGATTCACTTACTGCCTATTTTTCATAGTCTTGCAGGTGAAGATCCACATAAACACTTAAACGAATTTCAAGTTATCTACTGTGGAATGAAGTCAAAAGGGGTAACAGAAGAACAAATTAATCTTAGGGCCTTTCTGTTCTTATTGAAAGATAAGACAAAAGATTAGTTATATTATCTCCCCCTGGCTCAGTGACAACATAGAATGAAATGAAAAGGATATTTTTGGAGAGGTTCTTTCCTGCATCACGAGCAGCGAATATCAAAAAGGAGATATTTTGGAGAAGACAAATTATTGGAGAAATATTATATGACTATTGGGAAAGGTTTAAGGAGTTATGTCCAGATGTCCACTTCATCAAATTCTCGACCAATTTTTGATTCAATGCTTTTATGAAGGACTATTGCCAATGGATCGGAGTATGGTTGATGTAGCTATTGAAGGAGCTTTAGTAAACAAAACACCTGAGGAAGCTAGATAATTGAAATCAATTATGGCTAAAAATTCTCAATAGTTTGGGATGAGGATGGATGGAGTTGTCAAGTTTGTGAATGAGGTAAGTAACAAGCACCTTGAGGATAAAATTTCAAATTTAACTGCTCTACTTCGTCAAATGACTGTAAGTCAATTGCAATAAGCAAAAGTGTGCAGAATATGCTCATTCCCTAGCTCTCTTTTAGTTACATTGCCACAAGACTCTTTTTAAGATGCTAATAGAATAGGGGGCTTTCCTTGTTAACCTCAACGAAAGTATGACCCATATTCTAATCACTACAATCCAAGATAAAGGGATCATTCAAACTTGAGCTATGGAGATCAAGGAGGGTATCAACGATATCAACCTAAACCTTAAGCCCATAGATATGCTCCTCAATCTTCAAATTCAGGTATGTCTTTAAATGAAATTATTAAGGCACTTACTAATAATACTTAATAATTTCAATAGAATAATTTCAACAAAAAATAAATGCAAGCCTTCAAAACTTAGGAAATCAAATCACCTAATTAGCCATCTTGGTAAGTAAATTGGAAGTTCAAGAATGAGGAAAATTACCTTTCTAAAAGGTGGTGAATCCCAAGGAGAATGTGAGTGCAATGTTTTTGAGAAGTAGTAAGGAAATTCAATATAGAACTTCTTTACCAATGGAGGTAGAAAAGCACAATGATGGAGAAAAAAAGGAAGAACTTCTAACACAGGAATCAAGAAAGGTAAAAATGATTTATCTTCATCGATATCAATTAATGAACTTATACCTCCTTTCCCTAGCAGGTTGGCTAAACCACAGAATATGAGTATGAAAGAGAGATCCTATAAATCTTTAAAAGGTGGAAATCAATATACCACTTCTAGAAGTGATCAAGAAAGTTCTGAAGTATGCAAAATTCTTGAAGGAGTTGTGTAAAAATAAAATGAAACTGAAGCACAAGAAGAGAATAATTTTGGTTAAAAATTTATCAGCTTTGATAAATAAGAAATTATTAGAAAAATGCAAAGATCCATGTATGTTTACACTTCCGTGTGTTATTGGTAATAAGAAAATTGAGCGTGCCATGTTAGACTTAGGTGCATTATTAATGTCATGCCATACTCAATTTATCAAGCTTTAAATCTGAATTCTTTGCAAGAAACTAATATGATTATTTAACTAGCTGATCGTTTGTATGTGCATCCTATTGGAGTTATTGAGAATGTTTTAGTCCAAGTTAATGGTATGGTATTTCCAGTGGATTTTTACATCTTGAAAATGGATGGAGATAATGTTGAACATTTAGCTTGGATTTTGTTAGGTAGGCTGTTTATGAAGGTGGTCAAGATAAAAATTGATGTGGATGAGGGTACTTTTTCTATAGAGTTTGATGAAGAGTTAGTAAAGTTCAATATTTTCGAAGCAATGAAATATCATAATGATTTCCAGTCTTTCTATCATATGGATATTATAGATTCATTTATGCAGTATATATTTAATGAAGAAAATATTGAAGATGAGGTAGAGTTTAAGGTCAAATTAGAAGTGGATGTGCAAATTGATGAAACTTGTGAAAATGTAGAATTGTATCGACAATGCAAATAGATTCAAAATCCTTTGAATGCTGAACTTACTATAAATCATAAGAAAATGCTAACTTCTATTTTGCAGGCTCTGAAGATCAAATTGAAGACCTTATCTAATCACCTAAAATATGTCTATTTGGGCGATGGAGAGTCATTATCTGTGATCATTTCAAAAAGATTGACTAAAGGGCAAAAGGAAAAATTGGTGACACTACTTAAAGAATACAAAACTACAATTGGTTGGACTATAATGGACATAAAAGGTATCAGCCTGGCAATTTGCATACACTTGATTCTTTTAAACGAGAATGTTAAACCAAAATAGGAACACCAAAGAAGGCTCAGTCCAACAATAAAAGATGTGGTAATGAAAGATATCTTAAAACTTTTTGATGCATGTATAATCTATCCAATCTTGGATGGTGAATGGGTAAGTCCAATGCATATTGTTCCAAAAAAACTAGTATAAAAGTTATTCAAAACAAAAATGATGAGTTGGTACCAATGAGGGTACAAAATGGGTGGCAAATGTGCATAGAATTTAGAAAGCTTAACTTAGTTACTAGAAAGGACTATTTTCCATTACCCTTTGTGGATCAAATGTTAAAAAGACTTGTTGTCAAATCATGTTTTTCATTTTTGGATGGTTTTTTAGGTTATTATCAAATAGTAATTGCTCAAGAGGATTAAGAAAAGACTACATTCACATGTCCCTTTGTAACGTATTTTTTTAAGCAAATACCATTCTATCTTTTTAATGCTCCAGGTACGTTCCAAAGATGCATAATGAGTATATTTTCTAAGTATATTAAGAATTGCATTGAAGTATTCATGGATGATTTCACTGCTTATGGAGATTCATCTGATGATTGTTTAAATTGCTCATCTAAGGTTCTTAAACAATACACTGAAACAAATTTGGTGTTAAATTATGAAATATGTCACTTTATGCTAGATTAAGGAATTGTTTTAAGACAAGTGATTTCATCCAGGGGCATAAAAGTTGATAAAGCCAAAGTTGATTTAATTTTGAACTTACCTTACCCTACAAACATTAGGGAAGCTCTATCTTTTCTTAGACATACAGGATTTTACTGCAGGTTCATTAAAGATTTTTCCAAGATTGCAATATCTTTATCAAATTTGCTACAAAAAAACACTTCATTTGACTTTTGAAAGGACTAAAAGGAAGCTTTTGACAAACTTAAGGCATTATTAACAAGTATGCCTATTATTCAGCCACCAAATTGGGATCTTCTGTTCGAGATCATATGCAATGCTAGCAATTATGCAGTGGGGTCTATTTTAGGCCAAAAGATTGAAAAACAAAATCATGTTATCTTCTATGCTTTGAGAACATTGGATGCCATGCAATGCAATTATTCCACAACCGAGAAAGAGTTTTTAGAAATTGTTTTTGCTTTAGATAAATTTAGATCTTATTTTATTGGCTCTAAAGTTATTGTGTAATCTAATTACGTAGTATTGAAATATATTTTGGTAAAGAAGGAGTCCAAATTGAGGTTGATATGATGGATTCTACTACTCTAAAAGTTTGATTTGATAATAAAGGATTGAAAAGGCATGAAAAATTTAGGAGTAGGTCATTTAAGCAAGTTGGTAAGAGATGAAAATATTTTACACATTTCTAAAACTTTTCCTTAGGAGCAATTTTTCCAAACGAAAGTTATGGTTCTATGGTATGCTTACTTTGTTAATTCTTTAGTTACTAGAATTTTTACCTGATTACATTAGTAATTCCTGGAAGTAAAAGATAAGAAATGAGGCAAAATATTATGTGTGGGATGGACTTTACTTATGGAAGTTCTACTATGATCAAATTATAAGGCGTTTTGTGATAGGAAATGAACAACATTATGTCTTAGCTTTTTATGGCAAATATGCATATAGTAGTCACTTGGTCCCAAAAGAACTGCTAGGAAAGTTTTGGAAAGTGGATTATATTGGGAGACTTTATTTAAAGATGCTTATATGTTCTATAAAAGTTATGAGATATGTCAAAATACAGGTATGTTATCTCATCAAAATGAAATGCCTAAAACCCCAATTCTTATAGTTGAGATATTTGATGTATAGGCTATTGATTTTATGGGGCCCTTTCCTTCAGCTTGTAGATTATCTTATATACTTTTGGTTCTTGATTACGTTTCCACATGGGTGGTAACAAAAACCACCAGAATTGATGATTCTGTAGTTGTTATATGGTTTATAAAGACTAACATTTTTAATACATTTAGAATTCCACATGCCATTATTAGTGATTAAGGAAGTCATTTTTGTAATAGAGTTGTGGCAGTGCTATTTAAAAAATATGAAGTCCATCATCAAGTAACCACTGCCTACCATCCACGAACAAATGGACAAGTAGAAGTATCAAATAGAGAGGTGAAATCTATTCTAGAAAAAGCTGTGAATCTTGGTCGAAAGGATTGGAGTTTATGATTAGATGATGCATTTTGGGCATATTGTACAACTTATAAGACACCGATAGGAATGTCTCCTTATGGTTTAGTTTTCGGTAAAGCTTGTCATTTTCCAGTAGAAATTGAACACAAAGCTTATTAGGAAATGCAGCGCTGCAATATGGATTTGGCTAAGCTGGGAGGAAAGGAAGTTGCAATTACAAGAGCTAGAGGAAATAAGGTTGGATACGAGAATTTGAAAATTTACAAAGAGAAAACCAAATTGTTCCATGATATTATGATCTTGAGGAAGCAATTCGAGGCGGGACAGAAAGTGTTATTGTATAATTCTAGATTAAAGCTTATGTCACGTAAGTTATGTACTAGATGGATTGGCCCATTTGTTATCTCCAATATATTTTCTCATGGTGCAGTGGAAATAAAAAGTTTTTAAAGACCAGAAAGATTTTTAAGGTTAATGGACATAAGCCAAAACCATTTTATAAGGAGATGACAGTTTCCAGTGTAGTGAATATTGATTTGGAACTCCCATGATACAAAGAAATTTGAGAAGAACTGGCTTTGTCAAGCATAACAACGTTAAACAATTGTGTTTTTTAGGAGGCAACCCAAAATATGATAGTTGTTAATTTTGATTGACTTATATATCGTTTACATTTGTTTGTTTTTGAAACATAAATTTATTGGCTTAAAGGAAAAAGGAGTCTTAAAATTCCAACTACTAAATCTTATAAAGCGAGATCTTGTCTTATGTAATTTAGTGCTCTATATTGAAGACCTGAACATTCAAAACTACTAAATCTCATAAGGCTAGATATCGCCTTATGTAATTTAGTGCTATACAATTCTAAACTACTAAATGTCATAAGATCTTGCCTTATCTAATTTAGACTTTAGTGCTCTATATTGGAATCCTAAGGTTCTCTTTTAAATTTACATTTTTATTTTTTAAAAATATAAATAATTAAATGAGAAAATATTGTATAAAAACAAAAATAAATGTAAATATTTTTCTCATTTAATTATTTAGTTAAAAAATTTTCACTTTTTAATTAGTTTTTTATATTATAAAAAACTATACCTAATCTAATGTCTGCATATTTCTCTTTTAATAGATACAAACAAAGAGCATAGCAACAGCGGTAGCCCTCACCTGACAGCACACCTGCGTTTTGTTTCTACAAACAACCTTCACTCCATACCAATATAATTAGCCAGCATAAACAACGCAAACCACACCCGGCCAGAAGCGCACCAAAACCATACCCCACCAAGTTCCCAAACCACCAGCAGCAAAGCTCAACCTTACCTGTGGACGAACTTCAACGCAGTCCACAAACCAACACCACAGGAATTCCACCCAACCATCTCATGCAGCAATGCACCCAGTCAGACCATGCTCAACACAACGCACAACTCGCAAGAAGACAACGGCGGCAATATCACAAGCAAACGCCCAGCACAACTCCAACGCACTTGGAGTGTTTCCATAACAGCATCGCAACAATGCACCACCAGCTACTTTTAGTTCTTTATTCCCACAGATCTCTAAACCACAATACCAGATGCCTTCCACGCCAACGAACACAACAGCAGCTCTTGGCCAAAAATTCACACGGCACTCAACACGCACCCAGTAGTAGCATAATCTTCAGCCAAGCCACATCTCACCAGCATCTCAACCACGACAGTCCACAGACCGCACACACCTCCTAGATACATTTTGTTTAATTCCACAAACAACTCATTCAATGAATCACTACTCCATAACAATCCTCAATCGATGAACACCACAAAAACACCTTCACATTCCAGCTAGTGTTTTTATTTGTTTTTAAAATACTTTTGTTTTCTTTTCAGTTCAAATTCAATTATTATTAAATTTTTTCAAGTAGTTTTTTTATCTTGTCCAAAGTAAAGGGGCGTTCTAAAGCTAATACCAAGACCGCATTAAAAGGAAAATTGTTAGGGAATGCTACTTCCTACCATTAATTTGTTGCAAGTTTTGAAAACGATATTAAAAGGAAGCGTGAACAGATCGTAAAAAATAGTTTTTTTTTTGCCGTCAGTTGAGTTGGACTTATGAGGATGTCTCACTTTTACCATGAAGGAGCGACAATAACGGTACTCTGTTATTAAATCTAGACATATTGTTGCAGGTAAGTATGTATACTACCCTTCCTTAGAAGAATTGGAAATTAAAGAAAAATTTAATTATCTAATAATTGATATAAGTTGGAAGTACTTTGCATTGATTCATTGTCCCGTCTTTATTGAATTAACTAGGGAGTTTTATATTACCTTTAAATTTGAAAAACTGAACAAGCTTACTTTAGTAGTCCTAATGTGATTCAATACAAAATTAATGGGGGTCAAATTCAAACAGAATATCACTGAATTTAATTTAGCCTTAGGGTTAATTGATGAAGATTGTGCTAATTCGATTCAATATAAAGAATCTATCTTGGACTATGGTGACTTTAACTCTTTTCAAGCATAGAAATCAATGTCTTCTGACCCGTTTTCTTAACGTCGAAGTCAATCTAGGGGTACTGATCTTAATAAAATGGAGTGGGTTTATATGTAGCGTTTCTTAGCCTTTAGTTATTCAGGTCAAAAAGCTAATGCATGTACTTATAATAAGGTTGAATTGTTCTTTATTTGGTGTTAGTGAACGAAGTGCACGTCAATTTAGGTGGTTGGTTAGTATATAATTTAACATTGTTTTATCTTCTAACAAAAATTTATGTCTTAGTTCTCCTATCACTCATTTGGCTATTAATTTGAATTTACTTGATCTGATTGATACCGATATGCATATAGCCTGTGAGATGGAACCTTTGGATAGGATTTGTTTAAGCAGGATAGGAGTAAATGAAAAACAAAGGAGAACATTTCATTATATTCCTCGTGATCCCACCAAGAGATGTTTATCATTCGCACAACGAGAGCATAGTGATGTTCAACCAACTTTGAATCTTTCGACTCCACTAATCTGACAGGAATATCATTCTTGGCTGGACATATTGTAACGAAAAATTGAGAAAATGGGGAAAAATTAGGATGCTTTACTTAAATTTATGGGGGTTGTACTTCCATGTCCTCCAGCACCATAACATATATATACTTTCCAATGCTCACACTTTAGGGGAGCCCTTTATTCATTATTTTCTTTCATTATTTTTGTTAAGCTGTGAGTATCTTATGCATACGTTAGGGACATTGTATGATTTAGGTTTAGGGAGGCGAATGCCTATAGTATGATGAAAATTGTGATTTATGCTTGGACTTATGATATGTTGATTCATATATAAATTATTTCTCATGATAGCTTCATAATTTTTTTTATTTTTGTTCATGGATAATTCTTAAGTTAGGATACATTTTTGGTTTAATATCTAACGCATAAGAGAGACAATCATAATTAGTGTTTTCATTAAATTATTTCAAGTATCTCATTGATTTTGTTGAATAAAAGTGTGCAAGACTTAATGTGTTTTTGACACCTACGTGAGCTTTGAGCCTAAAGAGCATTCATAACATATATGCTCATAGATATCTTTTTGTTGTGTGTTAACAAACATAGCTTGTTTATATTAGAACTTGCTTTTGAATACATGTTGAGACCACATTTTTGATGAATTTGTGTATAAAGATGAGAGTATTTAGGATAATTATTTTTGACTTAAATAAACCTACCTTACCTTTTATCTTTAGAAAACCATTTTAAGACTTAACCTTTCTTTCCTTCCATATTAACCTTGTTAAAACCAAATTTACCCTTTTTGTTGTTAATATCCTTAATGATTTTGAACCCCCTAAATTGAAAGAATTGTATCGAGCTTATTTGCATAGGAGTTTGACTATTTCTATGAAAAGTTTATTAGATGGTTCAAGTTGGATTGTCTTGATTTTTTATATAATGGAGAAGAAGTATAAAAAAATTCTCTACTTTGTTATTTTTTTAAAAAAAAGGAAAGAAAAGAAAAGAAAAAGAAAGAAAAAGTGATTGAAAGAGATGCTATTTAAATCAAGTGAATTTTGATTTAAGTTAAAACTTGTGTGGATAAATTTGTATGATTTCCTTCAATTTATTTTGCCAAAAAGTTTCTTTTTTCATACCTTACCTAAGTCACATTACAACCCTTATTATGTCCCTTTGATTTATACATTGGCTTCTTTTTGTTTAGTGGTGGAGATATGATTCTTGAGCAAGCTTATGGAAATAACTTTCTATGTTTTGATTTGATAGCTTAATGAACCCTAAACACTTTGAGCGTATAGAGTGAAATTCTCTTAAAGGTGTCAAGTCTTGTTCATTTGATTTTGATGGAATTGATGAGATGTTATGTTTTAATAATATGTCTCTTCTTACATTTCTCTCAATTCTTTGTATTTCTTTTATTTTTGTTGTTGGAACAAAAGTCATGTGTAACTAAAACACAATTATTCTAATTCAAAGGGATTCAATAGTCTAGTTGTAACTTTATGAGGTTTTGTGTTTTAAACCTTCAATTCATGTTTTAATTCAATTATTTCTTATTTTGAGTTTTCATATTTTATGAGTGATTAACTTTAGTTAATCTGAAATTT
>JAOTJB010125040.1:0-19495 GCA_027123815.1 Erythroxylum minutifolium | reverse complement strand
ATTCTACAAGAAAAAGTAATTTAAGAACTATAAAACTGAATCACTAGCCCTTACAGTAAGCAATTCCAGCAGAAAAACAATTAAGAGTCAGGCAGTACAATTCCAACACAGTATAAACAGAAACACACAGGATAACCAGATCAAAATCCCCAAATTCTACAAGATAAAGTAAGTTAAGAACTACAAAACTGAATCACTAGCCCTTACAATAAGCAAATCGCAATAAAAAATGAAGAAAAAAAAAGACCAGAACTTTGATTATAAAGAATCATAGCACAAGGGCTCCCTTAGAAAAATTAAATAACCAAGTACAAAATCGTGGCAGCCTTTTCTTCCAACACGCAAGGGTTTATCCCACTGATCCCATCGATCCCATATCAGAAAGATCAGTGGCCATATTATATATACAACAGCGGATTTCATAAATGACCAAATCGAGAATTACCCACTAAGATTTGACACCAAAAGTTTGAAAATTTCACTTCAAAATTAGATCTTTATTCACCAGAATAGGTGATCTATGCTATCGAGGAGTTTAAGAATACGGTATCAAGAAAATACTTGCGCGATTCATCGTTCAAAGAGATCCAAGCAGAAATCACGACATCAAACACATGATTTGAAGAAAGCACAGAATACAGAGAAGCAAATAGTAAGAAAATGGAGAGAACACTCACCTGAAGCGAAGCGATGTGGTAATGATTCGAACTTGCTCAGAAATTCATTGCCATCTCTCGTACAATTCGAACTTGTTCAGAAATTCAGAAATTCTGTTGGGAGGTGAGAATGAAGAAGAAACGCGAAGGATAAAGCGACGATGTTTTAGTTTAAATACTTAAAATAATATTTTTTGGTATAAAAATTTAAAATAAATTAAATTAAAATTTGATTGATATTTGTAATTAAAAAATAAAGACAAATGCTTATTTAGTTGAAATTTATGATAAAAATTTAAAATAAAAACTTGTTTAACTAATCATTCTATTTTTCTATTTTATTCTTATTATAACATTAAATTTTAATTTAATTTATTTTAAATATATTAAATTGTATTCTTAAAATAACTAATTCTCATTATTATTAAAAATAAAAAGCATGAATATTTAATATAATTATAAAAGTTATACATGAATTATATATGATATAAAAATTACATTATTCATTTAGTTAAATAATTAAAGATGTCCATAATTTTTTAAAGTATAATATTAGTATGACTTATAGAGTGAAAAATTAATCAATTAGAACTTTTTGTTTATATAATTACTTTGTATTTGTCTAAAAGTCTCATCTTTTTTTTTAAAATACGAGAGAAACTCTTTCTGAGAGATTTAGCGGGCAACACTTCGCGTGCAATGAGAATCTTAACAGGCAACGCTTCCAATGAAAGAGTCTAATGAGCAACACTTTCAGTAAATAAAACTCCGGGCTACCCCAAGTTCTTACAAGGATTATAGTAATGTACCATAGAATCGAAACTAGGACCTAGCGTAATCCAAGTCCCGCTCTCAACCATCTAACCACTTTAACTTTATACACTTTTTGCAATTTTTTTAGCAAATTGTAAATAATTCATAACTATGTCCGCATGTTTTGATAAAATTGTGCATCACATATCAAACAATAATAATTTATTTTTACTTTTTATATTATAATTTAGCATGTTTAAAAGTATAAAGATTCTTTGTTTTAGAATGTAAAAACACTTTTCAATAATGACTATTTGTGATTAAACAATTCCTATAATGTCTTATTCCTTCCACTTGAATTTTGACCCATTAATTTATATTATTTATTGGGTCATTTTAATTTATGTAGATCAAATTACATAATTTAATCAATAATTTATTTAAAAATTAAATTATAATTAATAGTTGTCTACTTAATAAGTACGTTATTTTATATTAATTTTATTTTTATTTGTGTACGAGAATTAAAGGATTTTTTATATTAATTATAATTATCATTTATATAGAAATATTTAAAAAATTAATATTAATAAAAATAAAGAAATAATTGTTATATCATATTTATATTATTTTATAATCTTATAAAATTTATAGATTATTTTATAATAATTTTATACTAAATCCTCCGACCAAATGAGTTCCCGCCAATGTCAACCTCGATCCATTCAACGCACATACATCCTCAGCTTCCTGTCTCAAGTCTCAACCACGATCACACCATATCAAATGAGCGTTAGTAAATTGGTCTGGGGGTCTGCATTCTGATTAAAGCACAGATGACTAGACTATAACCAGCTTAATGTGTATAGGAAAAACAAAAAACTATGGGTATACACGGGCTTTTGCCTCTCTTGAAATCGACAATGGTACCAATCCACATCAAAAGCTTGGAGGGTTGTTGCGTTGCTGTTGACACTTACTCCTGGCTGCACAAGGGCGCTTTGTCTTGCAGCACCCAGCTTTGCAAAGGATTACCCACCACCAGGTTTCTGTCGCTCTTATCCTTTCTCACTATGTTAGTGCTTCTACGTTACGAGGCGGAAAATTTCAAGATTTAATTGGTTTGGGTTAATGGGTATTCGTTCATTGGCCGTTTTTATGCATTAATCCTTTTGGGTTATTCGTACATTGCGCATATATCTGATTGGGTGCTGAAAAGTTTTGATTTTTCTATCAACTTGAGGTGATTTATACTATTGCTTGGGTAAGGTTCTGCAATATTTGCTTTTTAGGATATAGAATTTCATGTCTTTCCTTATGGGTGTAATTTTGTAAGTGAAACTGTTAGTTGATCGTGGATATGCTTGTTTATTGTCTCTGTGCATTTTCGTACCAGTTGCAAATCTTCAAGCTCTTTAATATCTTTTTGTGCTGCTTCTGTTTTCTTGTGGTTGTCCATAATAGATTTCTTAGTTTTACTACAAGGTTGAAAGTTTTAAAGAATATTGATATTACCACTGCTCTCCTCCATCATGCTTTCCTAAGAATAGATCAGCATTTCCATTCATTCCTTTAGTTATTCTAATTGGATACATGGTGATCATTCTTCAAACAAAGTTCTAATTGTTATGGGCAATAAGATGTCTATGAGAAGATATTTCTATTTGATATTTTGTTGTTTACATTGACATATTTTCCCAATCTTCTAGGCACATTGAGTACTGCATGCACCGGGTGAATTTGCTGCGGCATTATGGCGTTAAGCCTATCCTGGTTTTCGATGGAGGCATTCTTCCAATGAAGATTGAGCAAGAAAACAAACGTGCAAGGTATGCTAGGCATCTTGAATTGTTGTTGTGTTTATCAGCTTGATTTCCATAATTGAGTAAGACATGAATAAGTTGAAAGCCAAACAAAATTACTAAATTTTAAGATTCAACCATGAGGTACTTGCTGAGCATGCGTGTTTTGATCATCTAACTCTATTTTTAGTGCAAGTTATAACCTTCAAGTTCTAAATATTGTCTATTTATCATGCCTTGAACTAAATGGTCAAGGCCTTTATACCTTCTCAGCTATGGTTGCAGCATTAGAAAGTATCAGGTTGTTACACATGTAGGCTTTTTGTAGTTGTTACTCCTTTGTCAGTAATTCTATTGTTGGACCTGATCTTGCAACCTTGTATTTTATGTTTCCTTTGGACAAGGTTTTGAGAAATTTTTAATCAATCCCTTAACTGAGAAATGGTCCTTGCATCACTTTGTTTTTATTGCTCCCTTCTCGATGAAGTTTTCTTTATGCATCTGACTACTAAGTCTCTTCAGATTAGCAAAGTTGAGGTGCCAAACTTTTGCCATGCTTAATCAGATTTATTTGTTCTATAGCTGTACACAAGGTGCTTATTCCATTTAATCAATGGGACTTGAAGTCTGTGTTCAGTGCACTAGTCATTGAATTATTATAAACATGCGACAAAAGACATTTTTTGCACCATGAATGCAGGGCAAGAAAGGAAAATCTTGCACGTGCAAGGGAGCATGAGTCAAATGGAAATTCAGCTGCTGCATATGAGTGTTACCAGAAGGCTGTTGATATTTCACCTTCTATTGCACTTCAATTGATCCAGGTAGTAATAGTAAATTATTTGCACATTCTTTATCTAGTAGGAGATGACATTGCCTCTATTAATATCGTTGTATGTGAAAGGTTTTAAAGCAGGAGGATGTGTCTTATATTGTGGCACCATATGAGGCTGATGCTCAAATGACCTTCTTGGCTGTTAACAGACAAGTTGATGCAGTTATATCTGAGGACTCTGATCTTATACCATTTGGTTGTCCCAGAGTGAGTTTTTCAATTACTTTGAATACCCTAAAAATCCGGTTGCTTTTCCTATACAAATTTACATTTTTATCATTATTTCAGCTCCTTTGCATAGATTAAAGTCATATTTTATTCAGATTATCTTTAAAATGGACAAGTATGGGCAAGGTGTTGAGTTCCAGAAGTCGAGGCTTCATCAAAACAAGGAAATAAGTTTTTCAGGTTTTACCAAACAAATGCTTCTTGAGATGTGCATTTTGAGTGGCTGTGACTATTTGCAGTCACTTCCAGGAATGGGACTTAAAAGGGCTCATGCATTGATTACAAAGTTTAAGAGTCATGACAAGGTAAGTTGTGTCATGAATGCGCTTTACAACTGAACTACTGAAACTAAATTCAACAAGAAAATGTCCTCAAACATTGACAAGAATAAAATGTGATTACGAAGGGATAGAGAAGCTTATCTGTCGAATTTGTCATGATTAACTGATTTAGCTTTTGTTCACTAAGAATTCTGATTTTACTGTTTATTTTATGTTTTTTTAGATAATCAAACACTTGAGATATACCACTGTGTGCGTTCCTCCTGGTTATGAAGAATCATTCCGAAAAGCAATAATGACTTTCCAACATCAACGGGTTTACAATCCTGACAGTGAAAATACTGTGTATTTGTCTCACATATCTGATGATCCTGGCTATGCATTGGACTTTCTAGGCCCATATCCTTTGGATAAATTAACTTATTAGTTTAGTCACCTGTGCTCTGTTTTTACCCGTTCATCTAGGTACTTCAATTTGGACCTTAACCTGAAATACATTGATACCACAGCATATAGCTAAGGGCATAGCAAAAGGTGAACTGGATCCATTTACCCAAATGCCATTTCAGGTATCTTCTGTCCAGCTTATATGTTTATCTATGTCTGTTTGAAAACTGAGAAATTTCTTTTCTCATAATAGGAAAGAGGCGAATTGACCATGATCAACCATTAGATCACCAATTGTCCTTCCCAACCTAAGAAACTTTATTGTCTCATTTGCTTGAAAAGTTTAATTTTGTCCATTTTGTGTACTTATTTTTCAATTCCTGCACGTCTCTTTGTGGAAACTGTAGAAGTTTCTTTTCTCATAATAGGCAACAGGTAAATTGAGCATGATCAACCTAATGACTACCAGCTTTTCCTTCCCAACCTAAGAAACTTTATTTTCCTATTTGCTTGAAAAGTTTAGTTGTATAATCACGGAAAGTGTTGTTGTCAGTCAGAAAATCAGACGAGGTATTAGTCTGAAATGAAAGGAAAGGGCACGCAAGTGTTGGCAAAGTAACGATAATCTAGTGCTTCAACTGGTTGGTCAGCATTCCTGGGAAGTCTTTTATTCTTTCAAAGTGATGTAGAACTCAATCTTCACTTGTTTTTGTATAATTTCTTAGGGCATTTGTCTTGCCAAACTGTTATTTATCCTCTAGGAGCATGGTGCTATTTATATAGGATTTTGATAGATTATTTTTTCCTGTTGTCTTTCAGTAAGAAGAATAGCCAACGAACATAGTGGTAAAAATGTTGGATAATTTAATTCACGTAATCAACATGAACTCTAGACTTCAATAGCCACTCTACAGTTTGAAAATATCATTAACTTATCTTGGAAAAACATCATGTGCCCATTGAAATGATCCATACATGGAACTTGCAACATCTCTGCTATGACCTTTACTGTTTATCTTTTCTCATACAATTAAGGAATTTCAATCATAAGTTGACCTATATTTATTCTGCAAGTGGGTTGTTTCACTTCAATTTTAAGTTTTTGCTGCACTAACAGGAAGAAAGAGCTAGTTCTGAGGGGTTCCTTCAGAAAATCTCTGAATCCAGAAAGTCCAAATTGGAAAGTGGAAAGAAAGAGCTAGATTTGCCTGTGCAGAAGAATGTCCTGACAAAATATTTTTGTATCCTTGATTCCTTGTAGCCTTATTGTTGATACCTTGTTGGTTTTAAACAATTCATCATAAATTTGACATTTGAAAGAATCTAATTAAAATTCACAATTACCACAAACAAGTGTGTTGACTATTGCAGGTACTGGAACAAGATGGACCACAATGTAGGAGTTGATCTAAGTAATACTCCAAATTGAATCCCTGTTCAGATTTCTTTGGAGATCTTATTGTGTTTTTACATTTTTTGTCTCCCCTCTAGCTTAGAAAGTAAGGACCCAACCAGTCTTGCAGGATAAGACTTCTATACAGGGATGATATATACACACACACATATAGCGCATGCGTTAGACTGAATATTTGATGAACTAAAGTCAGGGATTGACTAGTTCATTTTGGATGCTATATATAAACAGGGATGCTTGCGAGTTCCTATCTTGATTGACAAGGTTACCTTCTTGTGGTCCATTTTATTTAAATTTTCTCTAATTTCAACTTTCCCTAACATATTAAGGCTTTGCATCACTTGAAGCAAAGAGAACATTTAGGGTCCCTCGAAAGTCACCAATATCTAGTCCCAAGGACATCAGTAACCCAAACATCAAGGAAGATTGTCATTTAGATGTTGCTTCTTGTGATGTGAATTGCTCTGCTGCATCTCCAATTGACTCTGATAAAGTCGAAAAACTCCGTCCTATGACTGCTGTTAGTGTTTTCTTTTAGAGTTGGTAAAGATTTTGTTGGTTGAAACTCTTCGCTTTCTTATTCCATGTTAATTTTGTGAATGTCCTTTTACAGGTGGAAAGTGATCTCTCTGATGAAGTAAGGTTATCAGAGTCTGTAAGTCCTGGTAGGATCTAACTTCTCTTTTTAAATGACTGATAACTGTTAGAGGATTCTTTACTATATAAATTTGCCTTATTATATACACGTGGAACCATCAGATTTGGTAGATGGAAGTCCAGGACATACCTTGCTTCTAAAACTTGGAGATTCGACAGTTCTACCAGGTCAAGCTTTACTAAAGCAGTGTAAGGGCAAAACAATGGTGGAGAACAAGAGGCCCGTTGTTAGGAGTTCATATTTCAAAAAGAAGTTGGTAACCAAGGATAACCAAACTGATGGAGAAGAAAGGCTTCTATTGAATGATTTTGCAAATGATTCGTGTGGTAATATTGTTCTTGAGACTTCTTGCAAGTCAAACACGGAAAACAAAAATGTCATTATGAAGAGCCCTGACATTCAGCATGGTTTAATGGATAAGAACAATCAAGATGAAAAACTAGGTTTTGTAGTTGAGGATGATCAATTCAATGATGCTAGGAAGGGGATTTTTCTTGAGGGTGTTAATTCTGAAAATGACTATCCTAATAACAGATCCACAAAAAGGAAGAGCTCCTCTGATGACTTTCTAGAAAAAGTAAGCACTTCAATACATTTTATATGTTTTAATTTGGTTTTTGTCCTTTTTCCAATCATTGAGCTGTAGAAGAAGAGATGGCTCCTTTTTGTGTTATGACATTCATCCCTATAGTAGATGTATGTGTGACTTGCTTTCCAATCTTTAGGCAAGCTCCAAGGCATTCTACTAAGCTGGTTGACATCAATTTCTTTTAGCCATATTTTAACATGCAGAGTTGTTTGTTGCTCGACTACTTCAGGAGAACATTGGATTCAAGCATATACGTACAAGTGCTCAAAACCTTGACAACGCAATTATGGAGGAGATGAAGCCTGAGGAAGCAAAATTTGGATCTGACATTTCACATTTAAACCATTATTGTAACATAGCAGAGAGATCTATGGAAAGATTCGCATCAATGATCTCATCATTTAGATTCTCCTCATCTGGTTCTCGCGCCAGTGGTCTTCGTGCACCTCTTAGAGATATTAGGAAGAGTTTTCCCAGCAGGTACCACATTCACTTCTGGTGACTAATTAATTTTTTTACTTTCCACATTGCTCTGATGCTTCACCTATAATGAATATACAACTTCTATACATTGAAGGCCAACTGTCGATATGGATTTCAACCAATTTGCTTATGTTCCGAGCAACCAGAAGACAGTTCTAGGATCTCGCAGCCGCTAAATTTTTAGAAATCATGTAAACGAAATTCATATCAGTTCGGGATTTAGAATCTGTTTAATTGCAGGAGATGGTCTTCGTATTTCAAAGGTAGTAGGTGGATTTTCAGTCCCATCATTTATTGGTTGACATTCATTATAGCTGTGGTATTGACATGGAAACGTTTCTTTTTTAGGATCCATAGAAGGTTTCACTTTTCAACTGACGCCTGAAGGACTGCCACCAATGCCCTGGTGTTCTTCCTGTCACATTCTTGTAATTTGAGTTGATTCCATGCAGAAATCTCCTAGCACCATTGTGTTAACAAACACTGAACTACTTGTCAAATAATAAGTACTGAAATACGTTAATTGTTATGACCTTGGAATTTTAACCTGTTGTATGATGGATTCAGGAATTATAAATCATTCTTAAAAGCATATTACTTGCATTAGCTTTGCCTATTTGAACAAGTAGGAAGAAATTGCTTCATTTTGAATGCAAATTAATCCATCAATGATGTTTCCTGTTCAGCGCTTTGTGTAACTTCCTGTAATAATTTAGTTCTTTGGACTGTTCTCCAATAGCTGGAATTATATAATCCAGCCCAGTCCGAAAGGTTTGATGGCCTAAGCCTCTGCCAAGGTCGAACTCAGACTGCGTGCCCTGCTTATAGATCTCGTGTAGGAGGTTTCGGATCAGCCCGGACCATTACCATACATATCCAGCTAGCATTGGCCCTTTATCTGCTTGGATCTAGTACTTGTAGCTTTAGGCATCATAAGTGACAGGATATACCCACGAAAGCGAATAACAATATTGAGTGGGCTAGCTACTGCACCTTTGATCACTTTCCTAACTCAGGTTGGCACACACGTTTACTTCTAGGGCACACAACAAATACCAACCATCCGCCCTGTTGCTTAAGAAATGTTTTACGAGAAAAAGAGCATATTAAGAGATATATTGCAATTTACTTACCAAGATATGCTTTGTGATCCCTAAAGAGTCATATATGCAACTGCAGGGATAATTCATTGTAGGTGAAGTAGGAGGTAGTTTTTGTTATATTTTAATATAAAATCTATAATATGAACTTGAATCTTATTATCAAGAATAAAACTTAATTAAAGAAGTGATCGACGTGTTGTGGTTTGTTTTGGATTTTGGCCTTTTAAGATATGCATATAAGTTATCTACCTTTTTCGATGAGGTATCAGAAAAGAAATTCATATGTTTTTCAGGTATCATTGTCAGTAATTTATATATAGTATTTCTACTTTGTCTTGAGTTAGAAATATAATAATAGGTTTTATATGTATGTGTGTGTGTATAAGTTCATTAAAATTCCAACAATCTATCACATAAACTACATTTACGTAAAATTCTTTATAATTATATATTATAATAAGCCTTATGAACTCAAAATTACTTTTATTATGAAATCTTCTTTAAACAATCTTGTCCATCAATCATATCAATATGGGATCAAAGTACTCTTTGTTATAATTTTTGTGACCAAACCCACGAGTAGTCACATACATCAATATAATTAATGACATAGATAAAATATGGATATGTAGCATGGAAAATATCATATTATGTGATCTTAGCATGCGTATTTTCAATTAGTCTTACCTTATTCCCTGATGAGATTCAGCATATTGAAATCAGAGTATAAACTTGCAAAATCGTTTATATTGTCGTATTAAATCATAAAAATTTATAAGACATTTTTATATCCATAAGTATCCATAAATACAAACTTCCACTAAACTAATATATCATCAAATGATAACAACTATGTGAGCAGTGTGCTTATAAAAGACCTTAGGTAGTGAACCTTTAGTTAAAGGATATGTAATCATTGAGTTTGTCCTAATATATTCTATAGACACTTACTACTATGAATTCTTTCTTTAACAACTACAATCTTAATGTCAATTTGCTTTGTGAATGTTTGCTTAGGACTCTTTCAAGAAATAATTTTTTAGTAAGCTTGTAGATATAACCTAAAGTGGATTTATGACTATTTTGGCATCTTATGAAATTGAAGCTAGAATATCTAATGATCTCTAATTGACTCAATCTCTTGTGTGAGAGCATTTAGTCTTTTGTCCTCTTTAGATAATCCTTTTAGTTGCATTTCAATGATCCATTCTTGGATTGCTCAAAATATCTATCCTACATTCCAACAATGTAAAATCTAGATGCATTCATACCTAAGAATAAATTAGTCTTCTTATAGTTAAAGCATAAGGAATCTTTTGCATTCCTTTAGTTTCTTAATCATTCTTGGGGTATTGAGACTGAATTTGTCTTCTTTAACAATAAGAATATCACTTAATTTACTATCTTGCATGTCAAGTCTTATAAGTATATTTTCGATATAGTTCTTTCGAAATAATTAAGAATACACAAGACCAATCTCACTGTATCTAAATCCCAAATACAAAAGAGGCATCATTAAGATCTTTCATCCCGATTTATATAATAAGCCTATATCTTTGCTATTTAACAGTATGTCATCAACATATAAAACCAGAAAAATATACTTACTCTATAAAACTTGTAATAGATATAATCAGTAACCAAGTTTACCTTAAAACCAAAAAAGATGAAAATTTGGTAAAACTTGTAATACCATTGATGAGAAGCTTACTTAAGTTTATAAACAAAAATTTTAATTTACAAACTGTCTCCTTTGAATCTTTAGAAACAAAATTTTCAGATTGCTCCATATAATTTATGTCATCAATATCATCATTGAGGAATGTTATCTTCACATCAATCTAATGTAACTTAGGATCAAAGTGTACCACAAATACCATTATAATCTTGAAATAGTCTTTCAAAGAAATCAATGAAAAAGTTTCTTTATAATAGATGCCTTCCTTTTTAGTAAAGCTTAAGGTCAATTGGCTCAGTCGAATTGATCATGCTTTGGACTGAACTTGAACTTGGGTTGTTCAATCTAGCCTTACTTGAAGCCTAAATATATCAGGTATAAATATGACGTCATTTTAAATAAAGCGATGTTCTTTTCCAAATTTTAAATTAATAAAAGAAAATAATTGGGTTTATCAGGCTTTAGGAAGCCTAAGCTCGATTAGGCTTAGGCTCAGGTTGTGAGGCTCACGTTTCAAGTTAGGCTTAGACCCAAACATAAATTTTCGATGTTAAAGCTTGGCCCCACCCAATGCCAAGCCTAGTAAAACCCTTTGCGATAAGATGAGCTTTGTATTTTTCTCATTGCCTTTTGAATCTCTTTTAATCTTAAATGTCCCTTTGTAATCAACAGATTTTACATGTTCAAGCAATTCAATAAGATCTCAAAAATCATTTTCTTTTATAGACTTAATTTCCTCATTCATGGCATCAATTCGCTTTTGAGAATTAGTGTTTTCAATTGACTTTGTGGAAGTTGATTGGAACATCTTTCACTGTCTCAATGTTCATATCATATTCTTAGAGAAAGACAAAATAATCATTCATAATTGCATTTATCTCTCTAGTGGATATTCTTAATGACATTTACGTTGATGAGTTTGTCCTTTAAGAATATTCAATTGATCTTGATTAGGGAGATTTTCAACATTATTCTCTTGAGTTGCTTCTTAAATGATATTAGGAATAATAACTTGATTATGGTTAGTACGTAGGAGGAGAAATGAATTCCTTTTCATAGACAAAGTCTCTAACCTTATTTCCCCCATCATACTCAACATCCTTGAGGAATTAGCATTTCCCATCTGAAAAATATATTTACTTGTGGGATCATAAAAATTTGTACTCTCATGACCGTTCATAATATCTAATGAAATTACTTATTCGGCCTATAAGGCCTTACCTTAGTTATATAATCCCAAATATGAAAATGCCTTATACTAGGCTTTCTATGGGTCTATAATTCGTAAGTGGTTTTAGTAGTTGTCTTTGTTAAACTCTATTGAGAATGTAAGTCCTTTAATGCCTCTCCTAATGGTAAGATAGTGTGAATAATCATACTCTTTACTATATCCTTCAATATTGTGTTTTGTCTCTTAGTAACACCGTTCATGTTAGGGTTCCCTGACATGGTGTACTGTAGGACTATACTGCATTCTTTTAGAACTTTGGTAAATAGTCCTAGATGTGGTAAATAGTCCTAGATGTTATTTACCTGAACTATCATTTATGCCATGATTTATACCACCATGATCATATATATAATGTTTTTAATCCTTTTGCAAAGTTGATACTCAACTATAACTTTGAAAACTTTTAACATGTCCAAGGACTTCTCATGAATGAGATGGAAGTACCTATTAACATAAGCAATCATCTATATAAACATAATAAAATATTTTTGACCATTCTAAGAAGGTGTAAAAACATGATCTATAAATATCTGTATGGACTTTTTCTATGATGTTTGGGCACATAATCTCTTTATGTTTATTAACTTCCCTTTAAAACACTTGATACAAACTTAAAGATTTAATAGATCAAGTGGATTAAGAATTCCATCTGATATGAGCTTTAATTTTTTGTTTAGAGATGTATCCTAAACTTTTATTCTATAATGAAACATAATTATCATTTGTTAATTTTCTTTTTGTATCTTGAGAATTAATATACAAGGATTCATTAGATGAGGCAATTGTATCAAGTATAAGTTATCGTATGTTGATAAAGAACTGGAATCAATAAGTTTAAATCATGAAAAAGACTAAATTATCTATTTCCAAAAGAACAATAATAATCGACATTGTCTAATACAAAAATAGAAACCAAATTCTACCTAAAAGATGGTACAACATAAGTTTCTTTCAAATTCAAATAATATCTAGTCATATATGATAACCAAAAAGTCTATATTGTCTTAAATTCAATTGCCTAGGTACTACAATTAAATTAACCTAAAAACAAATCAAAGAAAGAAATGTATCTTTCTTTACGTACCAAAAGTATGATACTTGGTATTACTCCTTTTTCTTGTGAGAAGTCTTCCCACAGAAGTAGCAAGCAAATTCCTCAGTTTATTGTTGTTGTTCTTTTATACTACTACTTTTGTGATCCACAATTTCTTTATCTTTCTTTTATTTCTTATTATTGTCCTTAGACATAGAAGTCATGTGAGCACTTTCACCCTTTTTTTTGCTTTGATTTCTCTTTTTCTTGCATATAATATGAAATGAGCTCATTAAAAGTCCATTTCTCCTTTTGATAGTTGTATCTAAATTTAAATTGACTGAATTGTATGGGAAGAGATATCAAAACTCAATACAAGTCTTTAAAAATCTTTAACTTTAGTGCCTTTAGTTTTGAAATAAGATGTGCCATTTCTAAAATTTACTTCTTGATGTTTTCATTACTCTTATATCTCATAGAAGTAAGATCTGCCAAAAGAGTACCTATTTTTGCCTTTTCATTTTTAGCAAACTGCTACTCAAGTTTTTTAAGGAACAATTGATGTCCTTTTTTCAAACATTGTGCCCTTGAATATTTCGTGATCATAAAACTCATGCACTTTGGGCGTTCTCTCTTATCCCAACTCCTCTTATCATTAGAGCAATTTGCATCTATAAGAGTAGATAGTTGCCCAATTCGAAGAGTAAGGTCTAGAATCATGTAGTCAAGAATGATCATGATGTTCTCTTTCTAAATTTTAAAGTATGTGCTATTTAGGGCAAGTATAAAGTTAACATTGGATATTGTGGTAACAAAGTATTCACTAAATGGAGAACAAAAATAAATAAAGCAATATAATTACAATTAAAATTTGAATGCAATATAATTAATGAACAAATTTAAATAATGTAACCTCATTATAAGATACCCAGTATAACATTGAAATTTAGTCTTTAGATAAAAATATCAATATATAAGTGGTACTTTTAATGTAGTGATCAAACATTAATAATAAGTTTTTGTAAAAAAAAAAAGATTTTTTGGACTAATTTATAGTTTACATGGAAAGTTGAATAATTTATAGTTTAGGAAACGATGACCAAGATGATCATCATATATGAGTTACAGTTTTGTTTCAAATGTTTTATTACCATAAGATTGTTTTGCCATATAAGCTCTTTTTCCTTAATTTGTGTTTTAAGGGCACTTGGGCAATTTTAGACTTCATCCTCACTCTGATAAAAGAGCTTTAACCCTCAAAATAGTCATTTTCTCAGATAAATGACACCATCATTTGAAACAATGAGAAAACAGATTAAGAAAAAAATCCTAAGTGTCGCCATCAGCAACCTAATTTAATGGGATGTGGCTATTAGTGGAAGTCCTAAAGGGAAACTCTAACTCTTCCCTTGTATCAAATCACTAATATCAGTTACAGAAAATTTAAACCTGAAAAGAAAGTACACGTTAAAGTCAAAATCCCAAATTGAAAAAGTGCATTAGAAAAGTTCCTGGAGTGCACTCCATTGGCATTATGGGCATGACCAACATAACGGCTGCAAATTCTCATTACCAACACGCAAGTCTTTTCTCGGTTTCATGTCACTTGCCTTCTTATCTTCATTTAGTTGATTATACATCATAAGATTATGCATTATCCTTCTTTTTCTCCTATTAGGTCATTGCAACATCAAGAACCCTTATGCGTAAAAGGAAGATTTCAAGGATTAAACTGACTGATTTTGAACATGCGGTTCATCAGATGTTCTTCATAATTCTGCAACCTGATTAATTACAGGGTTTGTCGTTTGCTTCATTTCCATGCAACTAAAAACTTTTAAGAACTACTATATATGAAGATATCACAGTAGTCGTATTCTGATTTTGAAGAAACAATAAGAACGGGGTAAATTCATGAGACCTAACTCAAGAAAGCTTCAATTAATCCTTGACACATGGATTGACGAAAATTTCCAGTGACAATGTTCTTATTTATTTGACCTAATATACATGAACTCAAGCAACATACAAAGGCAAGCCCGCTTTCATGGTCTCTACAAGGCAAATAATTCATATCACACGAGTGGCTTGACGTAATGGTTGATTTGATTGCTCCATAACGTGATTAAACCCCTCACTAGTCAATGGTTCTTGTACGAGCATTAGCACGTAAGGAATATAACAAATTATTCTTAGGATATAATTAATTACAATATATATTTTGAATTTTCAAATAATAAAAATGATACAAAATGATTATGGGTCTCTCGTTTCAGTGTCATATAGGAACGGAATAACTCTAGGGAGTGGTTAAGTTTGTGGAGTGGGGGGTATGAGGTTAAAAGATCTTGTGTTTGAATTATCTTACCTACATTCTTTCAATCGATTTTGTCATACAGGACTTGTCTAGTGTAGAGTACTCAATTGACTTGATTTGCAAGTTATTGCTTTTATCCGGAGATTTACTCAATGCGCATCCAAAAGATAGCAACTGCGGGTTCCTCCATTCTTAAAAAAAATCAATTTTAATTTCAGAGAAAAATAATATCAAAATTGTATAAATAAAAATATTCTTAACACTAAAGTATATTTTAGAGTAAATAAAAATATTCTCCTTACCAAGTGAATTTAAAAGACACGTAGTTAGCTAAGAGGAAGTTCATCTTAGGAAGAAACCAATAGGGAACAGCTGGTTAAAGAGAAGTAAAGTCCTACTTGTTAAAAAAAAATCTAGTCGAACCCTAGGAAAAAGAAGGTAACGTGGGCTTTCATTTAAAGAGGAGAACGTTCACTCAAAGGAAGAAGGAAGAAAAACAAGAGAAGATAAAGAGGTTGTTATAAAATCGGCTAAAAATTAAATAAAATTAAAGAATTTAGAATATGAATGAAAGAGATTATCCTTATCAGTTGAAGAATTTGAAGTTTAATTTTTAAAAAATTGTTAAATAAAAATTAATTGATTTATTTTAGTTTATAAAACTTATTAATATACGAACATTGACTGATTAATTAATAAAGTAATCATTTTTAATAATAAGAGTTATTACAGTAAATTGAATTAAAAACTGAATCAAAAAGTGAATAGCTCAAAGTTTTTACGATTGAATCGGTCGACCCAGTTAAATTTCTAAATCATCGGTTGTTTTTGTTTCCATGAATTAACTAGTAAAATTAGGGTTGCGGTAGGTATTGACTTTGATTGTGATTTTAACTTGTTTTATGACGTAACTATCTTAAGGTTGATTTTGATTAATTATTTGATTGCTGATCATTGGTTAATAACTAATGAAACCAATAAAGTATAGCTTAGGATCAGTGAAAAGAATGTCAACTACAAAATCAATCCCATATGGTAGTCGCATCGTAATTAATTAACTTTTAATTTTGAATCGTGCATTAACTTTAATAATTTTTGTTATTAAAAATTTTGAACCGTTTAATTTTCTGGTTTGATTAATTTTAATAATTCTTATTATTAAAAACCGATCAACTTATTAATTAATTGGCTCATTTTCATAAATAATAGGTTCTTATAAACTAAAATAAATCAATTAATTTTTAATTAATAATCTTTTTTTAATTAAACTTAAATTCTTTGATAAATAAGGATAATTTTTTAATTATATTTCAAAAATTTTTAATTTTGTAGCCGGTTTTATGACAGCTTAATTTTGTAGTCGGTTTTATGATAGCTTAATACTGACTAAATCTTTTAAACCTTAAACCTCTTGTCTTATTTCAATTTTTAAAACATTAGTACAATCTTATTTGGTTAATGAGACAATACGTTTAAATTCTGAAATTAATTAAGATGTCCAAAGCTCTCTCAACTTGACAACTGTTTAAACAAACAAAATCAACATCTCAAGTAAATATTACACCAAAGATTCATGCGTATAGACACTACAACAAACGGGCTATTTGGCAATGAACTTATTAGCGATGAAACCATTTTCGTCACAAAAACGGAACATACTGCGATGAAAAAAGAAGTCGTCACTAAAACTTATCGTTTATCGACGTAAAAATCAAGCGTCGCTGATTACAAATTATTTAGCGATGAATATAATTAATAATCGTCAAATGGTAAATATTTGGTGACAAAAAACACTATTCGTTGCCAAACACTTTCTTTTGCGACGAATTATATCAATCATCACTAAATATGTTTTACGTTTCGTGAGGATATGCATTAGCGTCACTAATTAAGAGTACATATTTTGCGACGAACATTCTCTTTAGTCGTAAAAACTTTAGCATTTTGCGACGATTTATCAAAGCGTCACTAAATGTCCAATATTCAACGACACCATTTTTGTAATCGTCACAAAATGTTCGACGTACAGTAACGAATTATGTAAAACGTCGTTGAATGCTAAACATTCAACGACAATTTTTCTAAGCGTCACTAAATGTCCAGTATTTCGTGACGACATTTGTAATTGTCACAAAATGTCCAACATACAATGATGAATTACGTAAAATGTCGTTGAACATTTGTAATTGGTAACGAATTTGTAAATTGTCGCTAAATGATTTAAATTTGCAAAAATTTTAAAGCTAATATTTTTATAATCTATCATAATTAATTAAGACACGTTTTATTCAAGATTTTATTTGAATGTTTAGAACATATTATTAAAAAAATTCAACATAATTTGAAGTGTTTTAACAATTAAAATTAATTAATTTATCATTAGTATTTACAAAATTGTCAAAATAAGTTATAAAAAAGTTAATTAATTTTATGAATATAACAATATGATATAGCAGAAAAATACAGTTATAGAACATTAAAGTATAAAGTTATTCCTAGAAGTTACCCAAATCATATAGTTATAGAACCAGAACAATAACAATCCACAATTAATAAATCGCAAGTTGACTCTAAGTAGTAGATATGTTGTTTGACAAATTATTACAGATACATCAATAAATAAACTTTAAAGTTGAGTTCAGTTGATTGACTCGTTAACTGATAATGAGATATTTATTTTTTTGGGTTCTAAGTAACATGTGAGTCGGTAAAAGTAAATGAGTCCCCGATGTCTGGATTCCTCAAAAGGGTCCTTGCACATTCAAATGCACCAATTGAAACAGTAATAGTTTTTCCCTCAACTGTAGTAAGGTTTGTCACACCCTCTTCCAATAGCTTTTTTGCTATCTCTAAATTTGAAGAGGATGGAGTGAAATGATTAATAGATTTAGAACCTAAAACACAATCAGTATAGAAGTTAGATATTATCATATTAGTAAACTGTTAAATAAACTAATATTGGAGTGACATGCATACATGCAGAAGTAGATGAAGTATTCGGAATTGATAAATTCGCCAAATGAACTGATTTTCCTTTACAGACTGTTGTGACATCGCTCCCGCTACCACGGGCATACATGTCAAATTCATGATTGAAGGAAGCTTCAAATAACATGTAGTATAAACCATCAAATGTGAATATATATAATAGCTTCATAAAAGGAAATGAGATGTACATAATAAGGGAAGTGGCGTTGTTTGGATGATACTAAACATCTTGTTCCAGAAGATCGATCATTGAAGCTTTACGAGGAATTCATCTGATACGTGAGATTTCTTTTTCAGTTTTGGTTTGCTCAATAGGGACAATTTTGCCACATTCCTCCCAACGGAATGAATTAGGGCTATTGTGAACTAGTATCCATGTCGACATTCCTTCATTAATAATGTTTAGAGTAAATGCTTTAAAAGTTGATTTGGAATAAAGCGATAATATGTTTAAGTCCAATTATGATGACAAATGAAACTACTTAGGTTTAGAACTTAATAGATTGCCTAGAGCATAAAATGCAAATCGTTACAGAAATATTATCGAACACCTTACAGACATGACAAACTCATCCTAAGAAGCAAGTTTAGAAGATTCAATAGATATTGCGTTAAGTTAAATACTTTTGATATGCAAATCGTAACAGAAATATCATCGAACACCTTACAACCATGACAATGATATCCCAAGATTCAAATGCAAACCATATGTTTTCCCTTCCATAACTAACATTAACACAGTTCACACTCCCCAACAACAATGTGCAAATAACATATCACAAAGAAATAAAAAAAACAATTACAAAACATAAAGAAATCAACTTCAACATCGCAAAAATACCCTATGTATAAATCTACATAGATCTATACAAAGAATGTCCAGATCTATTGTAGAAACATAAATATTACAACTTTATCACAGAAACTTGTCAAACAAAGAGCCGATCTAGTCAGTAACAGATTTACAAAATGAAGATCACCTCAAATGAAAATACAGAACATAGTAAAAAAGAAGTTAGAGCATTGCAGACCGTGTTTCGATCAAGTGAATAGCTTTGA
>JAOTJB010124374.1:0-19510 GCA_027123815.1 Erythroxylum minutifolium | reverse complement strand
CAAGAGATAGAGCCCATGTTGTTGAGTTAGATTGCATCTCATAAAGGTCCAAGAGGCATTGTCTTACTCCTCGAAGCTCAACATGAATGTCCAAAGGCCCACATTGAGTCCAGTTGGAAGAACTCACAGAAATACCACGTGACAATCATGTGTCGATTAAAAATAAGGAGAAGGACGTGCTCCATAAGGTCTAATATGGTCATATCATGTTTTAATTAGTTTCCTTTTTGTTTTCCTTGAAATAAGGTCATATAGTCAAAACCTTTCTAAGTTTATTTCATTTCCTTTTATTTTAGGGGTTGATTTGTTTCCTTTTACTTAGTTTCTGCCTTAGGACATTAATTTAGAAAGTTTTTCCTATAAATAGGCACCCTTTATGTGCTTTAAAAGGGATTCCTTCAAAAATAATATTGATTATTATTCAGAGCATTTTTTCTTTCTTTGCATTTTTTGAGAATATTTGACTTATCAAAGGCTTGGTCTTCCTTTATGGTGTCCCAAGGCTAGGACTCTAACAGACAAGTTCTCTTAGAGTTCTTTCCATTGGCCAACATTCCCCTAAACCCCTTTTCTTTTTATGTTATGTTTCTATCTTTTCAATTTTATTTCTTGTGCTTCCGTATGTGTGTTTGATTCTAGCCGTTCTCAGGCATAGCTCCATCTTGTTGAAGCTTCTCTAGGACAAGTTTCTATTGGTTCTCACATCAATATTTGCATTATGTACTTTGCTTAAGTATGTCATCATTGTTTACATGACATTGAATATCAATGTTTGGTTCAAGAATGTGAATTTATGGTATATAAGTTGTGATATTCTAAATGTGTATGCTTGAGGGATGATGGATGACTGTTGTGAGTGGTTATCCAAAATATGAATTTTCTTCACTAAGGTTTTAAGGTTAGCACGGGTATTAATCTGTATAGTTCTAGGTCATAGTAGTGAGATATAGGGAACATCTGCTGGGACCAAGGCCAACAGTTAGGAGTAAAAGTACCTTTGAATGTGTCTTTTGATTAAGAATGGTTGTCTATGTAATAAAGGAAATTGTATGTTTTCTTTTGGATTATTATGTAAATGTAAAAATGTATTATTACGGTTAAATGACAATGTTAAGCTTGGGGAGTTTTGTAATGTGTATATTTATATCATTGAATAGAATTGTATACCTTGAATGCAAGTACAGGAATTTGGTTGCTATAAGTGTGGATGGTTGTAGGTTTTGTATAGAGGGTGTTACATTTTCTGGTATCAAAGCACGATTTAGGCGATTATGACCAATAAGAGTCTAGTAAAGTGTGGTATGGTTTGGTTTCAGTGTTAGCCTAATGCAGATGTCCCAATTTTCTTATAAATAGTAGAGATAGAAAGACCTCTTGAAGCTTATGATAAGTCAACTGATAGTGTGGTAGGAGAGAGACCAATTAGTTTTGGGTCCTCCTAAGCCTCCAAAGAGTGTGTGATAGAATGTTATCAGTAGATCGACTAGCCTATGATATGAGTGTAATTAGGCCATAGTGAATATGTGAATAAAGTGTATAAAGATTTCCCTATTATGATCTATGGGAAACAATTTGATGCTAATCTGATAGAGCTACCGTTCCATGAATTTGACTTGATTTTAGGCATGTATTGGTTTTCCAAACACCAAGCTATAGTTGATTGTGGGTTGAAAATAGTTGTGCCCAAAGATTATCATGGTTCATAAACAGTAATGCATGGTATTCGGTTTAGTACTTTGACTAATGTGATATCAACCATGCTAGCAAGACGACTGCTTAGAAAAGATTGTAAGGCATATTTGGCTTTAGTACTTGATTTAAAAAGGGAGAAGGTGAACTTACAAGACACACTGATAGTAAATGAGTTTTCTGACTTGTTCCTAGAAGAGTTACCGGGTTTGCCACCTAAGAGGGAGGTAGAACTATCTATCGAGATTGTATTTGGTACTGCTCCTATTTCAAAGGCACCTTATAGAATGACTACTATAGGGTTAAAAGAGTTGAAGATTCAGTTAAAGGGACTTTTGGAAAAGAGTTTTATCCGGGCCCGTGTGTTACCATGGGGATACAGGTATGAATTTCGATGACGAAATTTTTTTTAAGGAAGAGAGCAATGTAACGCTCCAACATATACCCAGAAGTATTATAACATGTCTAGGGTGTATTAATAAGTGAACATTACGAATTAATTACATATAATTATAGTAAGAGAAATAATAGTAATTAATATGAAAGACATGGGTAAATGAATAATTTGTTTGCTTCGGCATAGACATACATAATTAGACGTGAAATATGTATGGAAAATTTTGATATGTTTGCTTATGTGATGTGAGGGGAATTGATAAAAGAAGTATTCTATATGCAAATGAGATGTTTTTGGTTAAATTGGATGCATTTTGTGTTGCTTTTGCATGCTAAGATCAAAGTTATTTGATTTGGGATGTGTACCACACTGAATGGATAGGTTCCACTAAACAAACTTCTGTAATTTGGCCATATCTTGGCTTGTAAACCTCCAAATTGGATAATTTTAATTGGAGATTAAATTAGAGATATAGACCTAAAACTTTTATAAAGGAACTAAAATTTGATTCTGACTCTAATAGTTTTGAATTTTAGCTTGAAGTTTAATTCTGGTTGTTGTCCTTGTTTTCGAATAGCCTGTAGTTTTTAGGGTATAACTCCGGATATACTTAACCAAATTTCATGAAATTAATGCCGTTCAAAAATTAAGACATAGGGAAATGAAACTAATTGATAAGATCATAGGCCAATGTGGGAATTAAAGGAAGAAGAAGGACCAATGTGCAATTTTCCTAAAGTCAACTCATGGAACAATTAGATTAAAGCTTGTGTGTCAAATAAGGATTAAGCACATATGTGAGTCTTGAAAGTTCTTGAATGGGCATAGGGAGAGGAGAGATGGATGACACTTTGGGGCTTCTAAGTTCATATTTTTCTCCTCTCTATTTCACCTTCTTCATCCCATCATTTTTCATATAAGAAATTAAGTCAATCTTAGGTGGAAATCAAGGTAAAGGTTAGAGATTTTCTCTTAACCTTTACCTTTTATTGCTTTGCTTATGAAAAACTGAAATTATAAGATTGGAAGTGGGATTGAGATGTATATTTGTGGTGTTTCTAGTTCGTGAGTCAAGCAAAGACAAAGAGAAAGGGAAGGAAAGGTAATAGAAGACCTACTTTGTCAATTTTGAGGTTCGGGACTTCACTTAGTTGATTTCTGTATTTGTGTATGATTAAATAGAGATAAAGATCCATTTGGATGTGGAATGTTTGCTGGGTCATTATTTTGGTGTTACTTTGCATGAACTTGGTTATATATGATAAGAGAGTATCGTGTAGTAGAATTTTGTTTAGGGTTTATTTGAGTCAGTCACATTGTTTGAGTCATAACTCAGCCTACAGACCTCCAAATTTTGTGATTTTAGCTGCATATGAAAAATAGGACATAGAGCTAAACATCTCCAGAAGGGATTCTGATTTAATTATGCATTTATGACCTTGGAAATTGAGATAAAAATGGTGAACTGATATTACCTTTATTTTGGAGCAACTTCTGATATTTTGTTTATATCTCATGGTTTAGAATCCAAATGGTCTGAATGTTGGTGTTATGGAAACTAGAAACATAGAGAAAAAATGTCTAGAATACATTGAAACCCAACTCTGACATTTTCTATATGAATATTAAGGAACAAATAGTGATAATGGAGAGAGTGTTTTTCATGACCGTGACATTGTTTTCAGTTTCGATTTTTACCGCATCTTATCTGAACCTTTATAAATGTGTATGAAAATTTTTAAACACCTAGAAATAAATGAAATAAGACTTACCATATATGCATTGGGTGACTGAAAATTGGAATTTAATATTGAGCATAATGCATACTAAAGAAAATTTACATGTACATAAATGATTTGTATGCATATTCATTACTCATATGTATATAGTATGATTATACAAGTGTGATTTTGATACCTTTTTAATGGTGTTAAGCCATGAATTAGATGTATAAATGCAAATATAGATTTTATGACTTTAAGTGAATATCATATGATGAATTGTGAAATTGGAAAATGGTTAAAGTAAAGGTTACAGTATCTGCTCTATTGTCTTGGTGGTGGATAGATAGGCATGCCTATAGGGTTATAGTCAACTGCTATAGTTTGACACCACTGGTGTCCACAGGTCGATACTTTCAAGTATCCACAATTTGATACCTTCAGGGTATCTACAGTTCGATACCTTTAAATATCCACAGTTTGATATCTTCGACTATCCATAACACCCGTTATCCACACCTACAGAAAATGTGTAGGCTTTTAACACAGAAAGGAAACTTAACAGTCATAAATAAGAAATACAACATGACAACAAGAATAACTGGTATTGATCAGCATTTTTATCGGTTGTAATGATGAATTGTAATGATGTGCAATTATATTGATAAGTTGTATTAATGAGTGTTGAATATTAATATATGGCTTATAAATGTGCATTTTCGATATATGGATAATCTGTTGAAACATATTTGCATTATGTACTTTGCTAAAGTATGCCATCATTGTTTACATAAGCATTGAATATTAATGTTTGGTTCATAAATGTGATTTATAATATATGAGTTGTGATATTTCTGAATGTGTTTGCTTAGCGGTGTTGTGAGTGGTCATCTGAACTAAGTGTTTTTTCCACTAAGCTTTTAATCTTAGCACGGGTGTTAATTCATGTAGGTTTAATTCATAGGAGTGATGTACAGGAAACATCTGCAAGGACCAAGGCCAACAGATAGAAGAAAAAGTACTTTTGGAATGTGTTTTTAGTTATAGATGATTGCACATATAATGAAGCAAGGAAATTGTATGTTTTCTTTTGGATTACCATGTAAACGTAAAGATATATTACGATTGTTAAATGACAATGTTAAGCTTTTGCGAGTTTTGTAATGTGTATATGTATAACATTGAATATAATTGTATACCTTGAATGCGTGTATAGGAATTTGGTTGCTATGTGTGTGGATGGTTATAGGTTTCGTATAGGGGGTGTTACATTTTGTTTTCTCTTCTCCTTAAAAAGAATTTCGTCCTTGAAATTCATACTTGTATCCCTATGTTGACACTCTGGGTCGGATAAAAACCTTGTGCAAAAACTCCTGTAACTAATCTTTGCCTCTTTTAACTCTGTAGGAGCCATTTTATAATGTGCCCTTGAATTAGGAGCAGTATCAGATACAATCTCAATAGATAGTTCTACCTCCCTTTTGGGTGACAAATTCAGTAACTCTTCTGAGAACATGTCAAGAAACTCATTTACTATTGGTATGTCTCGTAAGTTCAGGTTCTCCCTTTTTAAATTAAGTGCTAAAGCCAAATATGCCTCACAACCTTTTCTAAGTATTCATCTTGCTAAGATGGTTGATATTTACATTAGTCAAATGATTAGACATAATACCATGCCTCATTGTTTCTAGACCATCAAAATCTTTGAGCACAACTGTTTCCAACCCATAATCAACTATAGCTTGTTGTTTGGACAACCAATTCATACCCAACATCAATTCAAATTCATAAACGAGTAACTCTATCAGATTAGCTGCAAACTGTTTCCTATAGACCAAAATAGGGCAATCTCTATACACTTTATTCACCTGTACATTATAGCCTAATGGACTAATCACACGCATATCATAGGCTAGTCGATCTATTGAGAACATTCTATCACACACTCTTTGGAGGCTTAGGAGGACCCAAAATTGATTGGTCTCTCCCCACCACACTATCAGTTGACTCCTCATCCACTTCACGAGATCTTTCCATTTCTACTATTTATAAGAAAATAGGGACATCTGATTTAGGGCAACTCTAAAACCAAACCATATCACACATTACTAGACTTTTATTGGTCAGAACTGCTTAAACTATGCTCTGATACCACAAAATGTAACACCCTTTATACGGAACCTACAACCATCCACACACGTAGCAACTAAATTCATATGCATGCATTCAAGGTATACAATTCTATTCAATGCTATACATATACACATTACAAAACTCCTCACTGCTTAATATTATCATTTAACAGTAGTAATACATCTTTACATTTACATGATAATCCAAAAGAAAACATACAATTTCCTTTATTAATTACATGTTCAGTCATTTGTAACTAAAAATATATTCCAAAAGTACTTTTTCTTCTATCTGTTGGCCTTGGTCCCTGCAGATGTTCCCTATACCTCACTCCTATGACTTAGACATATATAGATTAACACCCGTGCTAAGCTTGAAAACTTAGTTTTGATGACTACTCGTAGCAGTCATCTGCCAAGCACATGCATTTAGAAATATCATAACTCATATATCATAAATTCACATTCATAAACCAAACATTGATATTCAATGCTCATGTAAACAATGATGGCATACTTAAGCAAAGTACATAATGCAAATATGCTTCAAAATATTATCCATATACTAAAAATGAACATTTATAAGCCAATTATTGATATTCAACGCTTATTGATACAAATTATCAATTAATATAACTGCACATCATTACAACCAAAACAAATGCTCATCAATACCAATTATTCATGTTGTCATATTGTATTTCTTATTTATGATTGTTAAGTTTCCTTTCTATGTTAAGCCTGCACATTTTTTGTGGATGTGGATAACTAGTATTGTGGATATCCGAAGATATCAAATTGTGGATAATTGAAGGTATCAAACTATAGACATCGAAGGCATCAAACTATGGATGCCCGAAGGTATCAAACTGTGGACATCGGTGGTATCAAACTATAGCAGTTGAACTGTAACCCTATAGGTATGCCCATCTATCCACCGCCAAGCCATTAGAGCAGGCACTATAACATTTCAATTTCATAATTCATATATTGACAAGTCATATGATATACATTTCAAGTCATAAAATATGTATCTGTGTTTATACATGGAAGTCATAACTTATCACTATTAGAAGGGTGTCAAAATCAGACTTGTATAATCACACTATACATATATGAGTAATGAATATACATGCAAATCATTTATGTACATATAAATTTTCTTTGAAATGCACTGTGCTCAATCTTATATTCCAATGTTTAGTCTCCCACTTCACATGTGGTAAGTCCTATTTCATTTATTTCTAGATGTTTGAAAAGTTTTATACATATTCAAAAAGGTTTAGATAAGATTCGGTAAAAATTGGAAATGAAAGCAAACTCAAAATAGCGCAATTTAAGTTAAATCCAAAAGTAGTCTAAAAATAAGCAAACTATCAGTCCAAAAACAAACACTTGACAAAATCTAGTTGTTCCTTAATATTTATATAGAAAAAGTCAGAAATAGGTTTTGTGGTATTCTAGACATTTGCCTTTATGTGTCTCTAGTTTCTAAAACACCAAAGATCATGCCTCTTGAACTTCTAACACATGAGCTATAGACCAAATATCACACGTTATTCCAAAAAAGGGGTAACATCAGGTCACCATTTTCTATCCCAATTTCCAACATCATAAAGGTAGAATTAAGTCAGATTCTCTTCTAAATATTTTTATTTCTGTGTATGAGGTTTAATATGCAACTGAAATTACTCAATTTAGACGTCTATAAGTTGATTTATGACCCTAATAATGTTATCGGTTTAATACCTAGATAGAATTCCATTATACGATAATCTATTGTCATATTCAACCAATTATATACAAGATAACACCACAATAGCACCAAAGTATCATCCCAGCAACCATTACACATCCAAATGAATCTTTTTACACATTTAAATGTACACAAATATAGAAATTAACTAAGTGAAGTTCCAAACCTTAAAATTGGCAAAGTAGTTCTTTTAATGCTTTTCCTTCCCTTTCTCTTTGGCTTTGCTTGAATCACTAAGTGAAAAATGATAAGATGAAGAAGGTGAAATGGAGAGGAGAAAAATTCTAAAGTTAAGCCATCAAAATGTCGTCTATCTTCCCTCCCTATATGCCTTTTTATGAAATTTTTTAGTCTTAAACACATATTTCAATCCTATTAGACCATATGTCACAATACTATTGGCCCATGTGTTATAATCCCATTGGACCACATGTTACAATTCTATTAGACCATTTGTTAAAATTATAGTGGACCATGTGTTACAATTCTATTGGACCATGTGTTATAATTCTATTGGACACATATGCTTTAATCTTATTGGTCCATAAGTTAACTTTAGGAAATTTGCATATTGGTTCTTCTTCTTCCCTTAATTCCCACATTAGCCTATAATCTTATCAATTTATTTCATTTCCCTATGTCTTAAGTTTCTAATGGCATAAATTTCATGCAATTTGATTAATTATATCATGAGTTATACCCCAAAAACTACATGTTGTTCAAAAACAAGAACATTAGTTAGAACTCAACTTCAAAGCAGAATTCAAAACTCTTAGAGGTAGAATTAGATTCTCTAATTTAATCTCCAATTGAATTTATCCAATTTAGAGGTCTACAGGCTAAGATATGGCCAAATTATAGAAATCTGTTAAGTGGAACCTATCCATTCAATAAGGTACACGTCCCAAATATCATGCAAGAGCGACACAAAAATACATCCAATTTAACTAAAAACATCCCATTTACTTATGGAATACATTTTTTATCAATTCCGCTCACATCACGTTCATAAATCCAAGCAAACATATCAAAAATTTCTATACATATTTCACGTCTAAGTATGTATGTCCATACTGAAGTGAACAAGTTATTCATTTACCCTTGTCTTTTACATTAAGTACCATTATATCACTCACTATACTTAGATGTACTTAATTCATTATGTTCAATTATTAATACACCCTAGACATGTTATAATACTTCCAAGGTATATGTTGAGGTGTTACATTTCTCTCCCCCTTAAAAAAATTTCATCCTCGAAATTCATATTTGTATCCCCATGGTGACACACTGGGCCGGATAAAAACCTTGTCCAAAAACTCCTATAATTGAATCATCAACTCTTTTAACTCTATAGGGTCTATTCTATAAGGTGGTCTTGAAATAAGAGTAGTATCATATACAATCTCAATATATAGTTCTACCTCGCTCTTGGTTGGCAAACTTAGTAACTCTTCTGGGAACATGTCAGGAAACTCATTTACTACCGATATGTCTGGTAAGTTCACCTTCTCCCTTTTTGAATCAAGTACTAAAGAAAAATATGCCTCACAACCTTTTCCAAACAGTTATCTTGCTAGGATGGCTGATATTACATTAGTCAAATTGTTAGACATAATAACATGCACCATTGTTTCCAAACCATCAGAATCTTTGAGCATAGCTATTTTTAACTCACAATAAAATATAGCTTGGTGTTTAGACAACCAATTCATGCCTAAGATCAATTCAAATTCATAGACAAGTAACTCTATCAGATTAGCTGCAAACTGTTTCCCATGGACCAAAATAGGCAATCTCTATACACTTGATTCACATATACACTATGGTCAATGGACTAATCACAAGCATATAATAGGCTAGTAGATATACTAATAACATTCTATCGCACATTATTTGGAGGCTTAAGAGGAACCAAAATTGATTGATCTCTCCCCACCACACTATCAGTTGACTCCTCATTAGCTTCACGAGGTCTTTCCATCTCTACTATTTATAAAAAAAATAGGGACATTTACATTAAGCCAACACTAAAACCAAACCATATCACATATTACTAGACTCTTATTGGTCATAACTACCTAAATCATGCTCTGATACCACAAAATGTAACACCCTATACGAAACCTACAATCATCCACACATATAGCAACCAAATTCCTATACACTCATTCAAGTATACAATTTTATTCAATGTTATAAATATACACATTACAAAACTCCCCAATGCTTAACATTATCTTTTAACAATTGTAATACATCTTTACATTTACATGGTAATCCAAAATAGAACATACAACTTCCTTTCTTCATTATATGTACAATCATCTGTAACTAAAAACATATTCCAAAAGTACATTTTCTTTTATCTGTTAGCCTTGGTCCCTACTAATGTTCCCTGTACCCACACCTATGACTTAGACCTACATGGATTAACACCTATGCTAAGCTTGAAAGCTTAGTGTAGAAAACATTTAGTTTAGATGACCACTCACAGTAGTCATCCGCTAAGCACACATTTAGAAATATCACAACTCATATACCATAAATTCACATTCATGAACCAAACATCGATATTCAATGCTTATGTAAACAATGATGGTATACTTAAAGTAAAGTACATAATGCAAGTATGCTTCAATATTTTGTTCACATTCCATAAATTCACCTTCAAAACTCAAACATTGATATTCATCACTTAATGATAGAAATTATCAATACAAATGCGAATGCTTATTCATATACTGATTATTTATGTTTCTTACTAAAATACAGTATGACCACATATTATCCATATACCGAAAATGAACATTTATAAGTCAATTGTTGATATTCAACACTCATTGATACAAATTATCAATTAATATAATTGCACATCATTATAATTTATCATTACAACTAATACAAATGCTCATCAATACTAATTATTCATGTTATTATGTTGTATTTCTTATTTATGACTGTTACGTTTCCTTTCTGTGTTAAGCCTACACATTTTTTTGTAGGTGTAGATAACGGGTGTTGTGAATATCTGAAGATATCAAACAGTGGATACTTAAAGGTATCGAATTGTGGATATCCGAAGATATCAAATTGTGGATACTCAAAGGCATCGAACTGTGAACACCAGTGGTATCAAACTGTAGCAATTGCACTATAACCCTATAGGCAAGCCCATCTATCCACAGCCAAGACAATAGAGCAGGCACTGTAACATTTCTTTTAGTCATTTTCCAATTTCACAATTCATATATTGACAAGTCATATGATATACATTTCAAGTTATAAAATATGTATCTGTGTTTATACATCAAAGTCATAACTATAACCATTATAAAGGTGTCAAAATTAGAATTGTATAATCATACTATACACATATGAGTAATGAATATGCATACAAATCATTTATATACATGTAAATTTTCTTTGAAATACATTATGCTCAATCTTATATTCCAATGTTTAGTCTCTCAATTCATATATGGTAAGTCCTATTTCATTTATTTCTATGTGTTTGAAAAGTTTTATACACATTCAAAAAGGTTCAAATAAGATTCGATAAAAATCAGAAATGAAAACCAATTCAAAACTGTGCAATTTGAGCTAAACCCCAAAGTAGTTTAAAAATAAGCAAACTATCAGTCCAGAAATAAATCACATGACAAAGTCTAGTTGTTCCTTAATATTTGTATAGAAAAAGTCAAATTTGGTTTTTTTTGGTCTTTTAGACATTTGTCCATCTGTGTCTCTAGTTTCTAAAACACTAAAGATCAAGCCATTTAGACTTCTACCTCATGAGTTATAGACCAAATATCACACGCTGCAACATTAGGTCACCATTTCTATCCTAATTTCCAACATCATAAAGCCAGAATTAAGCCAGAGTCTCTCTAAGAGATTTTTATTTACATGTCTTAGGTTTAATATTCAACTAAAATCACTCAATTTAGAGGTTTATAGGCTGAGTTATGACCCAAACAATGTACTAGTTCAACAAACTCTAGACATAATTCCACTACACGATAATCTCTTATCATATTCAACAAAGTCTAGACAAGATAACACCAAAATAGCACCAAAGTATCATCCCAATAACCATTACACATCCAAGTGAATCTTTTACACATTCAAATGTACACAAATATAGAAATTAACTAAGTCAAGCCCCAAACCTTAAAATTGAAAAGTAGTTCTTCTAATACTTTTCCTTCCCTTTCTCTTTGGCTTTGCTTGAATCACCAAGTTAAAAATGATGGGATGAAGAAGGTGAAATGGAGAGGATAAAATTCTAAAGTTAAGCCATCAAAGTGTCGACTACTCCCCTCTATATGCCTTTTCATGAATTTTCTAGTCTTAGACACATGTTTCAATCTCATTAAACCATATGTCACAATCCTATTGGACTATAAATTACAATTCTATTGGACTAAGTGTTACAATTCTATTAGACCATGTGTTAAAATTCTAGTTGACCATGTGTTATAATTCTATTAGATCATGTGTTACAATTATATTGGACACATACACTTTAATCTTATTAGTCCATAAGTTGACTTTAGGAAAATTGTATATAGGTCCTTCTTCTACCTTTAATTCCCACATTGGCCTATAATCTTATCAATTTATTTCATTCCTCTATGTCATGCAATTTGGTTAATTATATTAGGAGTTATACCTCAAAAACTACAGGTTGTTTGAACACAAGGATAGTAGCCAGAACTTAACTTCAAAACAAAATTCAAAACTCTTAGAGGCATAATCCTATTTTGGTTCCTCTATGAAAGTTTTAGACCTATGTCTCTAGTTTAATCTTCAATTGAAATTATCCAATTTGGAGGCCTGCAAGCTAAGATATGGCCAAATTACAAAAATCTGTTTAGTGGAACCTATCCATTCAGTAAGGTACACATCCTAAATCAACAAACTTCGGTCTTATCATATAAGAGCAACATTAAAATACATCCAATTTAATCCAAAAACATGTTACACTTATAGAATACTTCTTTTATAAATTCCCCTCACATCAGATTCATAAATCCAAGCAAACATATAAAAAATTTCTATATATACTTCACATCTAAGTAAGTATATCCATGCCGAAGAGAACAAATTATCCATTTACCCTTGTCTTTTACATTAAGTGTCATTATATATCTTACTATACTTAGATATACTTAATTCATTATGTTACATGTTAATACACCTTAGACATGCTATAACACTTCTAGGGTATATATTGGGGTGTTACATATATCCTTCAAAGCTACTTGCCCTTTTTTTAATGTTCCTTTTGTTTTCAACTAAGGCTGTGACCTTGTTGGTTCTTCTTTGTGTTAACAAGGAGTTGATGAGGAATTTAGTAAATTTTCCCCCTTTCCTTTATCCCTTGTATAATGGCTTTTTATTTAAAATAAGAGTTATGAAAAGAGAGAGCTTGGATGTAGTCCTATAAAGCCTTCTCTTCAAACCTCTTTTCTTATTGTTATTAGGGGAATTGTATAACTAGCTTAGTAGTATTGTAGTTGAATTTTTGCATTTCTAAGTTGTGTCTCTATACTAGGACATCTTCTCCTCTTCAAATTTTTAAGATCCTTTTTGATCTTTTTATGTTTAACCATTAATTGATAAGCTTTACAACCTAAAACAAAACAATTTATACCTCTTTCCATCGCTTTATGAAATCCTTCAATTTGTAGCATTTTTTTGTAAAACATAAATGGAGAGCTATGGTTAGGGTTAATAAGGAAGCCTTGAACCTCTAAGAAAGAATGATTAGAAGATAATAAGGGCTCAAAATATGCATGGATATTAGGAAAAGTAGTCAAAAAATATTGTTAACAAGGACACGATCAAGCTTCTTCCTCATGAATCTAACCCCGACCTACTTATTAGACCATATGAACAATAGGTTATAAAAGCTCAAATCTATAATTCCCATTATAGATATGATATTTGAGAATACATTTCCATTAGTACTCTTGCTTAAGGATAAGCCTTCAACTTCTTCATCCTTAAGCATATAGTTGGAATCTTCATCTAACATTCAAGGTATATTGCCATTACTATTGATTGTACTTAAACTGGTCTAGAGTGAAGCTCTCTAGAAGCTTAAGTTAGTTATATATATATAGCATAAAATAGGAAAGTAGTGCTCTGACTAGATCATCTTCTTAAAGGAAAATAATTCAATCACTAATATTTCTAAGGGTTTGAAGTTAACTATAATTCTCACATTGTAGTGATGTGGATGGTTAATGATGTAGCACCATTTATTTCCTAAGAAACTAAGTTCCTACTTCAAGTTATTTGCCTTTTCTTTGTTTCAAGCAAGGCAAACAAAATTGTTTTTTCAAAATAATATCTTTTATATTCTATTTTTTAAGAGGACTATTAACTCCTTTTACATTATAGATGAGAATATTCATTAGAGATGGATAAGGGAAGTACCCTTACCTTTTTTCTTTTTGCTAGCACCTTAGCCTTCTCAGTGATGGTAAGGATAATCAACTCCATAGGCATAGCTTCAGAAGGCTCTTTCCTTTGTTCAAAAGTAGTACTTTTCTGCTTAAATTGTTTTTGGAGTATTAGACCTATGTTCTATAAGTTCGTTATAGGTTTCTACCTTAAAAAACCTACCGATAGGCTTCCAAACCCTTAAGGTTGAAGGTTTCTAAGTGTAGCTTAACTAGATTACATAGTTTGTTAGTTCCCCTTCTTTATGAGTCTCTTAATAATTAGTGATGAAGGTATATTAGCATCTTGGGACACGTCTACATAAATTTTAGCATAACTTATTCATTTAAGTTTAACTGTTAAAGAGTCTATACAGATAGATTTTTCAAGGGAATTGGCTAGACAACTTAAACCTTCCCTAGTCCAGAATTCTAAAGGTAGATTATAAAAGCTAATCTATATTAGGATCTCTTTGATACTATTCTTTTCTAACGACATATCTAACTATTAGAGAAGTAAGAGAAGAGGTTTTCATTTAATATGCCAAGGCCTTTATTCCAATATGGTTATTAGGTTTACTTCCTTTAAGAATCTAAATATAAAACAGTTATCATTAGCTCGTAATTTTATCTATCCCATCTTTGCTTCATTTTACAACAGCCAAAGAATTCACCTATGCGTAAGAGGCTCTCTTATCTAGGAAAAATCCAATCAAAGAAGCTGACTAGATATTGGCACCAACCTTACAGAGATGGATATAAGCGAAGATCACATCTGATTCAGTGACTTTAGTGAAATGGGAACGTTTGACACTATCTGAGGAATGGTTTCTTCTTAAAAGACTACTCCATTTAGGACTAACATTATAGGCAGTTACTTGATTTGTGAAAGTAAGATGCTCCTTTTAGGGTGAGTTTGCAGGGTTCAAAACTATAGAGGCAAGTTAGGAACTTAGCAAGGAGGTTTTGGGGGTAGAGGTGGGAATTCATTAAGATTACTCTTTCCTAAGTCTAAGATCTAGTCTAACATTTATAAATGAAAGAAAAATAAGGTGTTTTACAGATGATTTAGAAAAAGTAAACTTCAAATAGGTGTTTAAAAGAAAAACAATAAGAGAAAAAGGCAGGATTGCCCTTTTTTCGATTGCTCCAAGAAAGTTGAACGAAGATGAGAGAATTGAAGATAAAGAAAGAGGCAAACTTATATATCAACACAACACCAGATGGGAAAGATAAGGAAGTCAAGAAGAACAAGCCCTTAGTGAAAAACATGAAGCTAAATGCAGGAGGTTTTTATGGCCAGAGAGAGTCATAAATAAATCAATTTGTTGAGCAATCTTAAGATTAACCTAATTTGTATTGGATCCTAACCCACTTGAAAATCATTTGATAGTAGGAGTAACCACATATTTATTAAAGTCCTTATTTTATTTAGTTTTGTGGCATAAATTTATACTTGCCCTTTTAGGTCATTTTGGTTATTAAATAAATGATTAGCAATCTATCCCTAAAGAGCATCATAGATGCTAATAAATTTATTAGACTTAATTTCTTTGACTAGTTTTGCAGCTTAAAAATTTTTCTCAAACAAAAAGAAACTGTATGTTTTAACATCGTAATTCCACTATCGCCTAGCTTAGTTTAGATGCAATTGATCAGGCCTAGGGGAGATATTAGCATTATGTTGATGATGTTTAGGAAGCTATATGTGTGATATTGGTTAGTATATATTCTAAGATTTAGAGGCAATATAAAAACATGGATGCTCCTACTATAATTTTGCATCTTAAAGAATTATATGGTATATAAAGTAGGGAGGAGAGATACTAAACTTCCAAAGCATTATATTATTACAAGATGTCACTTTTAATGGTGGTGTGGTAAGTTAAAATAGTTTTAAACAACTAGCTATTATGGATTCTAAGACAAAGGTAGGGTATATTTTAGTGTCAGAAGCAATAAAAGAAGCAATTTGGATGGAGAAGTTCATCAATGAACTTGGAGTGATTCCTAGCAATGTTAGGCCAATATTATTATATTGTGGTAATCATGACACCATTGTATAGGCAAAAGAATGAAGGTCTCATTATTGGTCTAAACATATAATCAAAAAGTTTCACTTCATCAAGGATAATAGAGTAGAGAGATATAACATTAGAGTGAGTTTCCATTGAAGAAGATCTTATAGATACCCTAAATAAGTCATTGTCTTAAAAGAGACATGATCCACATATAGATGGTTCTAATATTAAATATATGGACAATTGACTTTACTAGAAGTAGGAGATTATTAATTTATGCCTTTTCATCCAATCAATTAATTACAATTTTATGTATGACATAAAACCAAGGATCTTGTTGGCTATAACCTTATACAATGATTATGATATCTAGCAAATGTATGTCAAAACAACATTTCTCAAAGAAATTTTTTTTGCAGATATGATATCACATAAAGGTTTTTAATCCAAGAGACTTTTTAATAAAGTATGTATGTTACAAAAGTCTATTAATGGATTTAAACAAGTGTCACAAAATAGGAAATCCTTTTTTTATGAGACAATCAAAAAGTTTGATTTTATCAAAAATATGAATGAACCGTGTGTTTATAAGAAAGTTAGTGTGAGTGTTGTCACCTTCCTAGTGATATATGTAAATGGCATATTACTAATTAGAAATAACATACCAATGCTCTAATTTGTAAAAATTTGGATATCCAAAAACCTCTTTATGAAGGATATGGAAGAAGCAACCTATGGTCTGGCAATAAAGATTTAAAGTGATATATCAAAAAGATTATTTGGCTTTTCCCAACCTACATACATAGCCAAAGTGCTAAAAAGGTTTAACATAAAGAAATCCAATAAGATTTTTTTTACCCTTATTATATGAGATTTCTCTCCAAAGACATAAGAAAAAAAGAGATAAAATAAATTTTGTTCCATTTACTTTAACTATTAAATTAATAATGTATTTTATACTATGAATTAGATCAGATGTCTTTTATGCTTTAAGTATAACAATCAAAATTTAAGCTAACAATGGTGATAGTTACTGAACAATTGTGAAAAACATCTTAGAATACTTAAGAAGGACTAAAGATGTTTTCTTAGTTTATAAAGGAACTAAATTAAGAGTTTATTGGTATTTAGAAGCTAGTTTTCAATTTGATTCTAATGATAGCAAATCATAGTTAGGGTTTATCTTAACTTTTAAGTTAGAAGAGTTCTAAACAACTAACCATTATAAGTTCTACCATGAAGGCAGCGTATATTTCAGTGTCAGAGGCAATAAAGGAAGCATTTTAGATCTAAAAGTTTGTTCCTAAACTTTGGAATGATTCCTTGAGCTAATAGGATTATAATGTGAAAATAATGGCACCATTGCGTAGGCAAAGGAACTAAGGTTTCATCAATGGTCCATATATATACTAAAAAAGTTTTATTTGATTAAAGAGGTAGTGGTGCAAAAAGACATAATATTAGGGTGGGTTTCCATTGAAGAAAATCTTGCATATCCTATCACAAATTCATTGTCTCAAATGAGACATAATCAGCATTTAGATGACTATAGTATTAGATACATAAGTGATTGGCTTTAATAGATGTGGAAGATTGTTAGTTTATACATAGCCAATTAATTGGTTGAAATTTTATGTATGACATTATTTTTTTAATAAAGACATTCTTTATCTTTTATGTGTTTTGTTAATTATATTTAATATACTTAATTTTAAAGATAAAGTCATTAGATGATCATGAAACAACCCCTATTAATCAATAAAATATAACTTAAAATGTTCTTTCTATCATCTTGATCTCCTATATAATCAATATTATTAAACTAAACAAAATTGACATTTTAAAATTATTTTATAATAACCCAAAATCTTATTCCTTAAATTAACAAAGGATTCTCTAGGAAGCAAATAGATATATTTATGTTGGATTCTTCATTTATCTACTTATAAGGCTCATAAAATGCATTATATTAGGTCTTATGGCAATAAAATACATTAGATTTCCTTCAGTTTATTTGCAAAATGAGTTTTCCGCCTTCTTTTCTTTATGATCTTTATCAAGCTTTAAGCCTAACTGAGTTGGAGTGTTCACTAAGTTATAATATTTTGTTTAAAATTTATCTAGATTTTCTCACACATACTTCTTTTGATAAATAAAGGTTCGATTATTGGACTACACTACTTCTATTATAAGAAAGTAATGAATATTATTCAGATTATACATCTTAAATTCAATCGTCATAGACTTCTTAAACCCTTCACATATAATACTGTCACTTTCAGTAAATATAAGATCATTGAGCATCTTTCTTCCATCTTCAAATTTAACAAAAAGTGTAAGAAATTTCTAAAAGCCTTGTTTTAAAAATAAGTTTCTATGTGACTACACCAACCTTGTATGAGTTGTTTTTAATCTACAAAGAGCTTTCTTTAATATATATACTTTATTCTCTTCTATAATCTTAAAATAACTAGGTGGTTGATAAAAAAATACATATTCCTCTAAGTTTCCATGTAGAAATGCGAATTTGATATGTAGCTAAAAGATAGGACATTAATTTTGTATTGCTAATATGATCAACAATCTAATTATATCATGACTTATAGTAGGAGTACAAATTTTTTTTTTGGTTGACCCTATATTCTTGCTTGTAGACCTTGGTTACCAATCATGCTTTATACTTGTCAACTTATTTTTTCCTTTCGGAATATCACCTAAATCCTAAGTATTATACAAAATAGCGTTAACGATTGAGTCTTCCCTATGAACAATCAAAGTTGCCTTAAAATATTTTATTTATTAACGCCTCTTATAAAGACGATAAGGAGTACTATCTAACATATTTTTTAAAAGTAATATTATCTTGTATTGTTGGTAAAGCATTTAGAATTTTAGGTATAAAGGTAAATGGAATTTATTAGTGTAAGAATTGATGCCTTTCTTCTTCAACTTCACTATCAAGGATGATTGGTGCAAGTTACTACTCATTCTAATTCCAAGTGCTTTTCTCATAAAAAGTAATATCTCTATTAGTCACAATCTTCATCCATAGCTTGAACAATTTACATATTTAAAATGATTTACTACAAATCGAGAAAGTTTTTTTCCTTTTCTTATTGGAACATGTGTATGATATATAGCTAAAAATTCTAAAATATATTATAGGTTTTCACCCACTCTAAGCCTTTTCTATGGTCATATCTTGAACAATAAAGGTAGGACTTTTGTTTCAAATATGTATGCTTTAATTTTCTACTTCATAAGAAAAAATCTTTGGAATTCTTCCTTTTACAATCAAACTTCTTTCCTTGTTGAGGATATTTTTATTTTTCCTTTTCAATA
>JAOTJB010124276.1:0-19512 GCA_027123815.1 Erythroxylum minutifolium | reverse complement strand
AACTCTAACCCTAAAATTGAAATTAAAAATCCTAAATTACCAATTACACAAAATTGACGTAATTAAACACTAAACTCATGTAATTAAACACAAACCTAGTCTTAATTAACAACGGGATTAACTAATTAACCTAATTAAACACAAAAATATCAAAATTAAACACGTAATGAGCCAAATCACTAGTTTATGCAAATTAAGTTGAATATGAACCTAATATGCAAGCAATCAAACAAATTAAAAGATAAAATCAATTGGGCAAAGATTAAATGCAACTCTTAAACAATAATTAAGCATATAATCACACAAACTCTCCAACAATCTTGAAATCATGAAATTGGCATTTTTTATTAAAAAATCCACAAATAATGTGTAACACCCAATGAATCATGCATAAAGAAGTTAAATTAATAAAGGAACTTACTTGGGTGTCTTTAATATGGATAAAAATGCAAAAATTGGGTTGGAAGAGATGGAGGGTGATAGCAGGAGAGAGTGGAAGAAGATAAAGAATAAAAAATTGGAGAATTTAGGGCTTTTTATCATGTATCGCGAGAGTGCATGGTCTGATGCACAGATCACTGAATTACAACTTTTCGCGAGTTTGTACTTTTTGATGCATGGGCGTGCATAAAAATGTGCAAAACAATAATTTTTGTTAAAAGAGTGTACAACTCTCTGTAATCATATGTAACTTTAAAATTGAATCCATAAACATAAAAATCTTTGCACTTTAGCATTATAGCATGCATCAAAATGTGTAAAATGAAAATTGTGTGTTTAGAGAGTGTATAATTCTCTTTAATCATGTGTAACTTAATATGGTTAATTTTTCAACCTTAGAATACTTAAAATAAAATTCATTTAATTAAAAACTAATCTAAATGAAAGATTAAAAAAATAATATCAAAGTTAAAATAAGACTAAAAAAATTAATGGGTTGCCTCCCATGCAGCGTTTCTTTACTGTTGTTCGCTCGATGTAACCTGAAAGTTTACCCTCATCATAGGTCTATGATCAATGGCTTGCTTCCACTTATTTCTTCGTATAGGACTTTTGTAGCTTGTAAGTAAGCCACCTATTGCATGATAATAGAAAGACATAATTTATCAAATTAATAAATCCAAATGTATGCATTAATGCCCTTTTTAATGACAAACTGCTAATAAAAAAGGGAATAAAAAAACTCCCTGAATTGTCAGTTGACTCTAAAAGTTTGTTTTCGATGAGCTAGGAACCCTTTGTATTTAAGGTCATTACCAATGCTTCACTAGTAGTTTCCTTATTTGGTTCCTCCATCAGTTCTTCCTCAACTACCTCTATCCACTCTTCTTATCTCCCGGACAGAGGTTTCTAGCTTATCTTCTTCAATTATCTCGCACAACTCCTCCTCTTCTTCTTCTTGGATGGAGACTTCTTCTTTTTCTAGAAGCTCTTCTTAGAATGTCACTCCATTTAAGAAGCCAACCCATGTTTTGTATACACTTCCAAATTTGCGTCGGTTACCTTTCATTTTTGTAAAGAGTTTCATTAATTTATTTGTAATACTCATTTCCTTTTCCTTTTCCTTGTCTTGTTCTACTAAGAGCTCTTTTTTGCTACTAAGGGTGATTACCATTCCACATTTTGTAAGGTCTATTTTAGTAGCACTAGGAAAACTCCTTTGCAACTTGTTAAATAATGTCTTCTCCAGCTGGTCCATCCAATTCACTAAATTTTATATATGAGCCTATGTTTCCTAAAGTCTTATGATTGATTATTGAATGAAATCAACCATCATATCTTTAAAAGTTGAATTGTTAACTAAAGGTTCTTGGTGCTACAAATTTTCAGTTGGAGTGTAATCATTCCATCTATAGGAATAAGATTTGCTCCATTCTGAATTGTAGCTATTCCAGTATAGTGCACCATGAGGTTGATTGTACATATTTGGTTGCTCCCATATATAAGTTGGCGCTCGACATTTATGATTTTAGTAATTCCCATCAATGTTGCAAAATGATCTAGATATTAATTGAGCCTCCAAAAATGTGTGGAGACACTTCTGTTTCGCTTGTGGTGATGTTATAGATTGCAAAGACATAATCTGGCTCTAATAAAAGTATTTTCTGCTCCATCCTTCCATTGTAAGTTATGGTTATGACAATGAATCTTAAATCCTACATTAAACCACAAACCCAAGATCAGGTAGAGAAGTTTAAAAGATAATTAAATGAATAAGCTAAAAATACAACAAGATATAATAAAATAAAATAAAAAACAAATGGATAGAGTAATAACATTAAGGTGTTCTTAACATCAAAGTTCCCAAAAACAGCCCTAAATACTTGATTCTCTTTTTTAGTATGTCAATATTGAAATAATTGTCAGTGCATGACAAAGTTGTAGCTAATATCAACAAGTAAGGGTTAATCCCACGAGGCATATACGTACTAGTAATTATTGTTATCTTGTTATCTAGTCTACAAAATTATTTTTGAATTAAGGAAGCTTTTAGTAAACTATCAATATTAGAAAATCAGTATATAGGTTTCAAATCACCCTAAAATCCTTAACAAATTGATTTTTTATTATACAATTGTTTTATTGATTTATTGGACCGTGAGGATTCCTATGGTATGCTAATAGTTGACCTTAAGTCTAATAATAACTAATCCTAAGGTTTTCAACTGGATTACTCAAATTAAAGTTTATACAGTTGCTTTACCAATTTATAAATCCTTCTATTAAGTTTGACCCTAATATGGAAGATTTATGTTATCCTATCTCTAAGATTGCAATCAACTCCTTCCAATTATGATAGATCTATGCAAACAAGGATTTTTCAATCTCTATGTTATAAAATTAGGTTATAATCTAATATTTCAGATCTATTAGAACATAAATAAAACACGTAATCAGATCATAATATGTCATTCTAACCAATTACATTAATAAAATAATAAAACAATGTTAAAATATCAACATAGGATCATCTAAGCTAAACAATAAAGGAGTTTAGTTATATATGATTAGAAATGAAATGAAACATAAACAGAAAGCAAAACAAATAGAAAATAACGAATCTCCCTATTTGTCTTCTATAGAATATTCTTGCAAGGTATAAGGTTGATCTTGTATTCTTATGGATTTTTCAATGATTTCTTCTCGTTTTCCACTTCTTTGGATAAAATTTTCTCCTTGAATTGCCTTTCAAAGTATCTGAACATCTCAAAAAGTCTGCCTCTCTCAATTTCCTCCAAAAATTTCCTTTCATAATAAATTTTAGGGTTCTAAGGAGATGCACGTGCTGATTTATGATTGCACATCAAATTGTGCATAACCAAAAATCTCCAAAATTCACAAATCTGTATGGCCTTAAAGAAGCACACGGGTTATTGCACACTTGTGCTTCCCTTTTGGTTGTAAATCTTTGTTTATGCCATGTTTTCATCTGAATTCTTCTCCTTTAAGTCTGTGAAGGCAATTATACTCTGTAAACACATTTAGAGAGAATTAAGTACCAAATATACAATAAAAGTACAAAATATCAGATAAAAATATATCAAATATGGTTAATTATACATCTATCAGAATGTGTTAATGTCTACTTTAACGTTTCACATATGTATCAATTATGAATAGTTGACTAATAATTTTTATTTAAAATTAAGAGCTAACCCAATGCATATAGTTAAGAGTTTGTAATATGGGTTATCTATTTTGCTTAGTCTCACTTTTTATGATTTGAATTTGCATGTGAATACATTGTTGTTTTCATGTCTCTATTATTGATAAAATTATTTTTAATAGTTTCTTTACAGGTTTTAATGGCTTAAAATGGAAGTTTAAGGCTTTTTCATAGTGGATATTTCAAGTTGGAGCCTGAATTTAGATATGTTGGTGGGGATATTGCTACATTTGACAATGTTGACATTGACTATGTTAGTAATAAACAAATATATGAGATGGGATTAGAGTTAGGGTATGATCAAATTGATAAGGCATATTATAAAGTACCTGGTTTTTAAATTTAAGTCTAAGAGATATAGAGTCAAATGAAAGTTGTATTAGGCTAGCAAACCTTATGCAAATACATAGGATTATTAATGTATATGTAACTCCTTATGTAGAAACACTTATCTACGCTCCTGTCATATTACATATTAGTGGAGGAGAGGCCTATAATGATGATGAATAGGGTGTGAATTTGTATGACAGTGTAGAGGAACAGGGTGCACAAATGGATTACAATATAAAGGAACATGGTTCAAATGTGAATGAAAATTTAAAGGAACGGGGTCCATAAATGGGTGAGAATATAGAGGAACAAGGTTCAGATGTAAATAAAAATTTGGAGGAGGGTTCACGTAGGGATGAAAATTTATAGGAACAGGGTGAACATGTTGATGAGAATTTGGAGGAACGAGATGCACAATTTGAATCAATGAATATCCTAGTGGAGAGGAGGTAGGTGAAGCTTTACTTAGACCGGATTCAAATGTTAGTGATAATCCTATAGATATTGCTCATAAGTGGAGATTAGGAATGGAGCTTGAAACTGTAAAGGAATTTTAAAATATTGTTTTTTATTATATATTATATACCAAATATAATGTTAGGTTAAAAAAGTGTGAGAGTAATCGGATTAGGTATTTGTGTATTGATGGATGCCCATTATATGATGGACATGATAAGAACAAGAGATGCTTCAGGGTTAAAACTTACATCCCTGATCTCATTTGTTTCATAAAAAACAAAGCAAAATTGGTTTATACCAAATTCTTGATGAGACACTTCAAAGATAGAATTTTAGAGAAGTCTAGTATCACAACCAAAAAATGGTCGAAGAAATGGTTGAAGAATGCTGAGAGAAGCTCAATATTTTTGTTAATTCAAGAATGTGTAGAAGAGTAAAGAAGAGATTAAGGAAAAAGATTGCAAAAAAATTATATTACTAAATATGCGAAGTTATAACGTTATATACATGAGTTGAAGATAAGAAATCCTAGATCAACAGTTGAGTTACAATTATCAAAAAAATCAAGAGAGTTCATTACTATAGGTATGCTATGTTATACAGTAAATTAATACTTCAATAAGTTATGTTATATAGTATATTAATACTTCTTTATATTTTATTGCATTTCAAAAGATTGTACATTTGTCTTAATGCTATGAAAAAAGGGTGGAAGAGTTTAAAATAAAATTTTAGGATTGATGGATGCTTCCTAAAGACAGAATTACAAGGCTAATTATTAAACGAAGTTGGTAGGGATGGTGATGGAGGAATGTGTCCATTGGCATGGGTAGTGGTAGAGGTAGAAAACATAGATTTATGGACATAGTTCATAAATTTATGAGCATTTGATTTAAAATTGGAAGGTGGTGAAGGATGGTAGCGCTTCGTAACATTACAAAAAATAAACTAGACCTAAAACTATAGCTAATGGTAAGTTTAGGTTGATCCCACAAAGATTAAATCTAATTACTTTCCTAAATTATACCTATATATAAAATAGAGGGGTCAAGTTCGATGCAAGTTAGAAAACAAAGTAAATTTGAATATATAAAAACATATCAAATTAAATAGCAGTAAAGTGATAAAATTGATGAATGGTTTAAAATCTAGTTTTTTGATTTAATCTCGACCTAAGCACAATTTCACATATGTCATTAAATTATCCTCTTCAAGCCTTTCTTTAGAAGATTGATCGTCAATTAACAACATGCTATGTTAATCCTGATTTTTCCTTAGGTTGTAGTTAATTAAAAGAGCTCATTAATTAACCTTAACTATCAGGAAACCTAGAACTAGGTCTCTAAGTTTATTTGGACAGTCGCATTATAATTGAGAAAAATTGACCAATCTAAACACTAACTATACAAGCTCGAATTATTTCACTTATGCTACATTATCTCTAACGATTTAATACCATTAGTTGTCGTATATGACTTCAAACACAACTAATACATATCGCATTCAAATTCTAGCAATGGGTTTTCATGAAAAAAGATTCAATAGAGGATCAAAATCATTCTCATATAATACCCAATCATTAAACACAAGATAACGTAAACAATCCGGAAAAGAGGGAAAAATGATACACAACGATGTATGCTTAAATGTGCTCCTCGGCGTCAATTTCACTTCCGAACTAGAGTTGGGAAGGTTAGCCCTTCATCTTTTCCATTAAGCTACAAGCATCAGCCAAGAATCTCTCCACTATTGTTGAGAATCGACCCCAATATGAAGAAGAATACAACTGATCATTTTTTTGCCCACCAAAACACTCTGCAGCTGACACCTCCTCTTTGCTCCAGCTGTCTCACCTATCTTGCTCTATCCATCACACACCTCTAGCCCTAAAAAATCCCTGTTTTCACGTTTTTCCAGTCCCCGAATTCCTCTTCTTTGTCATGTTTTTCTAACCCCTAAAAATCTCTATTTTTTTCACATCTATTCAGCCCTCACACTTCTCATTCTCCAAGCGACACACTATTAGGTAAACGTTATCTTCTTTTTCTTTTCTCTCTCTCCCAACCTTCATATACTCTTCTTTATTCCCTAGCTGAAACTCACCTTTGTCTTTATCCCTCCCATATATTCCAAAAGTTAGGTTTTAAATTCTATAGGGTATGTGGCTCTTTCTCGTTATTTCATTCTAGCTGCCTTTTTCTCATTTTATCGTCACCCCCTTATTGCTTCAGCCTTGACATGTTTTAGCCCTCACATGCTTCTTTTAGCAGCCAAAACACACACACTTCACTTATATTAAAAACTAGGTTAAAATCATGTGATAAATGGATAACTAGCTTAATTCTTTTAGTAGTGCAATTAATATTATAGCTATGGTCATTTTAAATCAAAATGATACATATACCTCCATTTTTATGCTCTATTTTGTCTCTTTCTCTTTTAGTCTTTTCTTTCTTCTTGCTCCATGAAGACAATAGAGTATGAACATTGAGAAGATGGTTCAATAAGTATGTTTTTAGGTCACTTTAGCTCCTTCACTTCTGAAATGTACCTAAAATTCAAATATGAAATAAAGTGAGCATCTTAAGCATTTTAAGGCATTAATCACTAAGTGTAATGGATTTAATGTATCAAAAATTAAGCACATATCAAGTTCCTGCACACTTAGCTTTAGACCGTCCTTAGAAAAATCATCAAAATCAAAGTCACAGACTAAAACACTTACTCATTTTTCATATTTCATAAGAATAGATAGTCATAAGTAAAGATGAATGAGTTTAAAAAACCATAGCAAGAAATTAACATTCAATGGTTCTACTCATGATTAATCAACATTCAACACCTTTGGAAATTAGCAATCTAGAGGTAGACTTAGAAAATGTGTTTAAATAAGATATATCCATAGGTACACTCAACACCATTCATGATTATGACATTCCACAAATTTGCATATCATTTCATTTCTTTACCACTAAAAGTCAAATGCAAAATCATAAATCAAAGGACTTTTTAGGGTCGTAATTAGGAAAAGGAAAAGGTAAGGTGAGATGTATTTGGGTAAAGTAGCATTAAAGCCATTAAAGCTAATGAAACAAAAAAAACACTCAATATACCTTTAGGTGCAAAAACTAACATTCACTCACAATTGTGTACTTCAACTATGAGGAATGCAAAAGCTATGTTTCTTAGCTCAAATTCAAGCTCTCTCACCACAAACCATAAGAAGCACAAATCAATCATAAAAGTTGATCATAAACAAAACTATGTAATTATAAGGAGTGACCATTGAAAGCAACATCTACCTTATATCCAATATACTCAAATAACTCTTCAATACAACCTTAGGAGGAAAGACTAATCATCTATAACTTTGCAACATATATGCATTTTCTTCTTGATAATTTTATTTAAACAAATTTTTTTTATACATTGAAAGAAGCTACATCAATATGAGAATTTAAATGATAAGAAATAAATTGTCATCCAAACAATTATAACCATCCCACACATATGTACAACCCCACACTTAGAATTTTGTAAATCCACAAACTCAACAATCAACAATTGCTTCATTAGCTTTAAAGCTTAGGAGAAACATTTGGTTAGGTTTAAAGCATGTAATGTGGTTAATATAAAAAGAAAGGCTAATAAAGTTCAAAGGGGATTAACAAATGAAAATTCATATAAATGTGTAGGCTATTTGGCTAATGTAGCTTGTACAAACAAAGAATGCCTAATCATTTCCATATTAATGCACGTGATAAAAATGTGGTCTTAAATAGAAAATCAAAGCAAAATTAGGATTTACATGTTATGAAGGCCACTTATAAACAAAAAGACAATGAGACTTATATGGATGTGTCAATCTAATAAGGCTCAAAATCTTAATAGCTTTTGTCTGTGACTAGTCACTACTCTTTTATAGATAATGCACATTGACCAATCACAAGAGCAAAAGTACATGTTAAATTTTCTAAAGATTTTTCTATTCAATTCACACTCTAATTATGACTACATAGTCTTAAAATCAATAGCAAATGAGAAATTTTTTAATTTTGTTTGTTTGATTTTGAAAGTCACCTAAAAAGTCACATAAGCAACAATTAATCGTAAAAACATATATAAAAGCTCATATCAATTTAAGATCCCTAACCTTACACTAAAACTTACATTGTCCCCAATGTAACATTAAATTCAAGAAATGGAGCATTTAAGGAAATAGCAATTACCAAAATGTAAAAAGATAGAAATCAACTTCCCTTGGGTTACCTCCCATGTAGTGCCTTTATTTACTGTCGTTGGCTCGACTCCACATTGCTCAATCTTCATAATGAGGTTTTCTAACCTTATCACTTCCCTATCCTCCACTTGGAATCCTTCATAGAAGGTTTCAGTCGATGACCATTGACTTTGAATTTCTTGTTTGTCTGTAAGCTTTCAATTTTAACTACACCATATGAAAACATATTAGTAAGAACAAAAGGTCCAATCCAACGGGAACACAATTCACCTGGGAAAAGCTTAAGTCATGAATGGTAGAGAAGAACTTTTTATCTAATAACAAAATTCTTCCTAATAATCATCTTATCATGAAATTGTTTTGTCTTTTCCATAAGATTCAAGCCTAAGCTCTTCCAATTATTGCAGTTGTTGCTTCCTCTGTTCACCCATTGCGTCCATCTTTATGTTGCATTGCTTAATGGCCCAAAAGGCTTTGAGCTCATTTTTCACTAGAAGATGACATAACTTTCCGTAAATTAGTCAATATGAAGGCATGCTAATGGGTGTCTTGTATGTGGTCCTATATGCCCAAAGAGCATCATCAAGTCATTGATTCCACTCTTTACGAGTTTGGGTTACCGTTTTCTTAAGGATGGACTTGATTTCTCTATTTGGCACCTTTGCTTGCTTGTTCATTTATGGATGATAGGCCGAGACACCTTATGAGTGACATTGTACTTCTTTAAAAGATTCATCGCCAGTTGGTTACAAAAATGAGTACCCTTGTCGCTAATCAATGCTCACGGTATTCCAAACATAATAAAAATGTTAGACTTGACAAATTCTATAATAACTTTAGAATCATCAATCTTGGTGGCTTTAGCTTCCACCCTTTTAGAAACATAATCCAAAGCTAAAAAAATGTAAACAAAACCAAAAGAAGAAGGAAATGGTCCTATAAAATCAATGCCACATACATCAAAATTTTCACATGTAAGAATTGGAGATAAAGGCATTTGATCTCGATGGGATTAATTACCTTGTTTCTAGCATTGTTCACATGCTTTACAAAACATATAGGAATCTCAAAATATATTTGTACAATAAAAACCACATTTAAGCATTGTCCTAATAGTTTTATTAAGCTCAAAATGACCACCATAATCATAAGAATGACTAAATTTCAAAATCGATTCATACTCATGTTCAGGCACACATCTCCTAATCATTTGGTCAGAACAACACTTCCACAATTGAGGATCATCCCAAATGTAATATTTTGATTCACTCTTTATTTTTTTCCATTTAGATTTACTCAAATCATTAGGTATCTTATGGTTCACTAGATAGTTCACAATATCATCATACTATGGAACCCTACCTTGAAGTAGTAGTAATTGTTTATCTGGAATCAACTCTAGCAATGGTACTAAATCCTCTTCCTTCACAACTTGAATCAAGTGATCCACAACTGAATTCTCTACACCTTTCTTATTTTTGATCTCCAATTCAAACTCTTATAGTAGGAGAATCCATCTAATAAGCCTTGGCTTATCTTCCTTCCTTGATAAAAGATACCTTAATTCTGCATGATCAGAATATACAATCACTTCAAAACTAAGCAAGTAATGTTTAAATTTATCGAAAGCAAACAAAACAGCTAAAAGTTCTTTTTATGTGGTGGAGTAGTTGCATTGTGCTGGACTGAGAGTTCTTGAAGCATAACAAATAGTGTGAGTCATCTTGCAATTTGACTAAGAAAGACACCTATAGCAAAATTACTTGCATCGTACATAATCTCAAATTGTTGACTCTGGTTAGGTGGTTGATTAATTTGTGTTTAAGTCAAAAGCTCTTTTAACTTATCAAATGCTTGCTTGCATCGCTCATCAAACTCAAAGGGAAAATCCTTTTGTAACAATTGACAGAGTTTTATTGAGATCTTATTGAAGTCCTTGATAAACCTGTGACAAAAACTTGCATGTCCAAGAAAAAAATGAACCACCCACACATCTGTGGGGTAGGGTTAGTTTCTCAAAATTCTACCTTAGTTTTATCGACCTTAATACCTCTAGATGAGATTACATCTCCTAATAATATTCCTTGTTCAAAAATAAAATGACATTTTTTAAAATTTAGAACAAGATTAGTTTTGATGCATCGTTCAAGTACACAATTCAAATTGTCCAAACATGTATCAAATGAATCCCTATAGATAGTAAAATCATCCATAAAGACCTCAATAATGTGCTCAACATACTTAGAGAAAATACTTACCATGTGTCTTTGAAAGGTGGCTGGGGCATTACAGAGTCCAAATGGCATCCTTTTGTAGGTAAATGTACTAAATAGGCATGCGAAGGTTGTTTTCTCCTAATCCTCTGAAGCAATTACAATTTGGTTATAACCTGAATACCTGTCAAGAAAATAGTAGTGAGATGGTCCTACAGGTTGTTTAAGCATTTGATCAATGAATGGGAGTGGAAAGTGATCCTTGCATGTAATAGCATTTAACTTCCTATAATCGACGCAAACTCGCCATCCATTTTGAATTCTTTTAGGGACAAACTCATTATTCTCATTTGTCACCCTGTAATCCCAGTTTTCTTTGGTACAACTTAAACTAAACTCACAAATTTACTATCTAAAATTGGATAGATTATACCAACATCAAGCAACTTTAAGATCTTTATCTTTACCACTTCTATCATTGGAGGATTTAATCTTCTTTATGATTCGCTGAATGGTTTGGATTTTTCTTCCAAAAGAATCCGGTGCATACATGTTGAAGGGCTAATACTCTTAATGTCAGCTATGGTCTACCCTATAGCTGTGATGTGGTCTTTGAGCAGTCGAATGAGCTTTTCCTTTTGAAGTTTGGTTAAGTTCCTTGCAATGATTACCGAAAGTGTTTCTCCTTCTCCTAAAAACGTGTATTTCAATTGCTCCGGTAATTATTTTAGTTTAATTGTAGGTGCCTGCACAACCAAAGGTAAAGATTTTGTATTAAATTTTGGCAGTTCAATATTTGGAATTATGTACCTTCTTTGTATTAGTTACAGTGATTGCAATGCTAGCACAATTTCTTCCATTTTATCTATAATGAACAAGTAAGAACTTTGCAAAGTGTTTTCCTATATTCATGCAAAGAATGACTCCTAACTCATCTTTACCATCCATATCAAAAACTTCTTAAGACAAACAATCAATAACATCAATTGACAAAACAAAATGAACATCATTAGGTATATCGTAGATTCAAAAATATTAAAGCGAACAATTTCACCGTCAAATCCCATAGTTAATGTTTCTGCATCCACGTCAATCTTTTTCTTTGATGTCTTCAAAAATGGTTAAACTAGAAGGACAAGTGCAAAATTAAAAGAAGGTTCTCCCTCCATGTTTAACACATAAAAGTCAACTGGGAAAATCCATTCGTTAACCTACACTAAGACATCCTCTATAACCCTTTCTGGATAACAAATTGCTTTTCCCAACTGTAAATGGAATATAGCATGACATTAATTGAAGCTCCTAGATATAACATTACCCTTTCAAATCTAGTATCACCTATTTTGCAAGGAATTGTAAACGTTCTTGGATCCTTACATTTTGGGGGAAGCTTTCTTTGAATGACTGCAAACACATTTTCCCCCACACTCACTTTCTCCTCTCCTCTTATTTTCCTTTTTGACATTTATAATTCCTCGAGGAATTTAGCATATCTTGGAACTTGCTTTATAGCATCAATTAGAGGTATGTTCACCTCTAAATTTTTGAACATTTCCAAAATCTCCTTATCTTGCTCCTCTTTCTTCCATTTAACAAACCTGCTAGGAAAAGGAGGTAAGTTTTAGTAAAACTTTCAATCATAGGAGATTGAGAATTTGCCTTAGTTCCCTTTTCAGGTTCTTTTGGAGACACTTCAAGTTCCCTATCAGATTCTTCATCATCGCCAACAACAAGTTTCTTATGTGATGCCTCTATTTCTTTACCACTTTTTAGGGTGATAGCACCTGCATTTTCTTTCAGGTTTACAATCTTTTGAGAAGGAAGCTTACCCGAATTCTAATTCTCCAATTGGCTCACCACACTAGCTATATGACTCAATTGATCCTCCAGATCCACTTGTTGCATCTAATAGTGCACCTCTGCTTGCTGCATCTATCATACTTATTTATTGTGGCAGAAGCCCTTTATAGAAGTAATGGATTAAGAATTGTTCACTAATTTGATGGTACGGGCAACTAGCACATAACCTCTTAAAACACTCCCATTACTTATATGATGTCTCCCAATGATGTTTTCGGATGACATATATCTCCTTCTGAATATTCATAGCTTGAGAAGTAGGGAAGTACTTCTCCAAAAAAAAAGTCTCTGCATCTCATTCCATGTGGTAATTGATCCAGATGGCAAGTAGTAATGTCAATCCTTGGTGGTGTCTCCCAACAAGAAAGGGAATACACTCAACTTGATTTGCTCTTCTTGTATTCTGACTGGCTTCATGCTAGAACACACTACGTTGAACTCCTTAAGATGCTTGTGAGGATCTTCACATGGCATACCACAAAAAGTAGGCAAAAGATGAATTAGACCAGATTTAAGCTCAAAAGCAACATCAATAGCAAGAAAATCAATGCATAAAGGTTGATGACTAATAAAATTATGAGTAGCTAACTTCTTAAGAGTGTGATCATTGTTCTGACCTGCCATGTTAGAATCTGTTGAATAACTAAAGGATTTAGAAAGTGAATCTAAAACTATTTGAATTCTTGGTGATGAATCAAGTTTCCTATCTGATGATGACAAATCCTCGAAATTTTGTGTAACTTGTAAATTTTAGTTCACTAGAGTGAGAAGATCTTGTCATACACCGTAACTAACCAAATAAGAGAAGAAGTTAATCGAAAATAAAAAACAAAATAAAAATAGCAAAACAAAACAAATAATTCAGAACAATAAAGGATATTATTCCTCGGCAACGTCATAACACTAGACAAAGTAAACTAGATCTAAAACTATAGCTAGTGGTAAGTCTAGATCAATCCCACAAATATTAAATCCAATTACTTTCCTAACTTATACCAATATATAAAACAGGGGGGTTTGGTTTGATGCAAATTAGAAAAAAAATTGAATCTATAAGAACAACTCAAATTAAATAGCAGCAAAGTAATAAAATTGATGAATGGTTTAAATTTTGGTTCTTTAGTTTAATCTCGGCCTATGCACAATTTCACTTTCTTTAGACTATTGATAGTGAATTAACAAGTTCTGTTAATCCTAGTTTTTCCTTAATTTATAGTTAATTAAGAAGAGCTCGTTAATTAACCATAACTGTTAGGAAACCTAGAACAAGCTCTCTAAGTTTATCCAAATAGCCACATTGCATTTGAGAAAAATGGACCAATCTAAGCAATAATCACACAAGCTCGGATTATTTAACTTATACTACGTTATTCCTAATGATTTAATACCGTTAGTTGCCACATACAACTTCAAACAGGACTACTACATATTGCATTCAAATTCTAGTAATGGATTTTCATGAAAAATGATTCAATAGAGCATCAAAATCATTCTCATACAATACCCAATCATTAAACACAAGATACCATAAACAATCCGTAAAAAGGGAAAAACCATACACAACGACATATGCTTAAATGTGCTTCTCGACCTAGACTTCACCTCTAAACTGAAGTCAAGAAGGTTATCCCTCCATCTTTTCCAGCAAGATTCAAGCATCAACCAAGAATCTCTCCATTATTGTTGAGAGCCGACCTCAGTATGAAGAAGAATACAGCTGATCTTTTTTCCCCACCAAAGCACTCTCTAGTCGACACCTCCTCTTTGCTCCAACTGTCTCACCTATCTTGCTCTTGCCATCACACACCTCCAGCCCTAAAAAATTGATGTTTTTCATGTTTGACCATCCCCCAAATTCCTCTTCTTTTTCACGTTTATCTAGTCCCCAAAAATCTTTATTTTTTATGTCTGTTCAGCCCTCACACTTTTCATTCTCTAATAGACACACTACTAGATGAATGGTTATCTTCTTTTTTTTCACTCTCTCCCAGCCGTCACTCTTCTTTACTCCCTAGCCTACAATCACTTTTTGTTTCAGCCCTCCCATATATTACAAAATTTAGGTTTTAAATGTCATAGGATATGTGGCTCTCTCTCGTTATTTCATTCAAATTGTCTTTTTCTCACTTTGTCGTCACCCCTTTCCATGCTTCGACCCTCACATGTTTTAGCCCTCATATGCTTATTTTAGCAGCTAACATACACACACTTCACTTATATTAAAAACTAGGTTAAAATCATGTGATACATAGACACCAGTTTAATTCTTTTGGTAGTGTAATTCATGTTATATCTATGGTCTTTTTAAATCAAAATGTTACGCATACCTCTATTTTTATGCTCTATCTTATCTCTTTTTATTTTAATCTTTTTCTTCTTCTGGCTTCTAAAGACAATAGAGTATGACCATTGAAGAAGATGGTTCAATAAGTATGCTTTTGGGTCACTTTAGCTCCTTTACTTTCGTACCTAAAATCAAATATGAGCTAAAGTAAGTATCCTAAGCATTTTAAAGCGTTAATCACTAAGAGTAATAGATTAAACATGTCAATAATTAAGCACATATCAAAGGAATTATATTCATATCTAGTAAGAAAAAGGTATGTTAAGCTACGTACAATTAAAATCATTATATGAAATATTAACTAACATCTTTCTAATTTGATTTAGGGATTAGTCAAGGCTATAGAGGACACTTTGTCGAATGCAGATCACTGAATGTGTTCCTGACATATATGCTATAATTGGCATGGCAACTGGAAGGCAAAGGAGCTCAGAAAGGAATTTTGGAATTACGTTTGGTCAACCTATGTTGAACATTTCAACGAGCATCTTAGTAGATTTCATAAAATGAGATTTGGATGTGCTTTAACATTACTTGAATATCCTAAAGAGAGGTGGGCCAAATGTTATCAATCCTTTGAAACTAAATGTTCGATAGTTGAAAAAAATATGAATGAAACCTTTAATGGGTGGATCCTATCAGCAAGGGACAGACCAATGATTAGCATGTTTGATACAATTAAAATAACGGTGATGAGGAGGCATATTGAGAGAAGACATTTTATAGTTAGGTGGAAATAAGATATTGCACCAAATATAATGAAGAAGTTGACGAAGAACAATAAAACAATGCAGGGGAGAATTGTATGGAATGGAAATAGTGCTTATGAAGTTTCAAAAGGTTATGGGAAGCATACTATCAGGATTGGTAGACAACAAACATGTAGTTGTCGAGCATGGGACCTATATTGATACCCATGTAAACATATGATTAGTGTAATCCATCACTTAAGAGAAAGGGCATTCATAGATTTGTGCTATAAGAAGGGCCAGTTTATAAGTTTGTATGAACACATGTTATAACCAATTAAAGGTGAAATTTTTGGCCTCCAAGTGATGCAGAAATGATACTTCCTCCATCTAAAAGAATTATACCTGGTAGACCCAAAATTTCAAAAAGTAAACAACAAAGTAAGTCAAAGAAAATGAAGAATCCAAACAAAATTGTCAGAAAAGGCAAGTGCAAAAATGTCAAAAATGTGGTCAGTTCAGTCATAAATCTAGAAAATGCGATAAGAACACCTCAACTCAACAAGCTGAGGCTTCTTCATAGGTCTGTGCACCTTAATTCAATCATATGAATACAATTTTATAAATATAAAGTAACTAATGTTTATCATTATGTTAATCAAGTTAGAATAGAGGCAACTTCACAGGGATACCAATTTTTAGTTTTATATTAATTATTATTGCCTTTAATGACCAACAAATTTATTTTCATTACAATTATAGTTAAGCGACTTGAATTTGGTTGATGATAATGCTATAACAAGTCAACAAAGCAATATTGTAAGGATTGTGTTTTTTATCAATTTGTCTTAGTTGAAATAAGTACTAAGTGGGTTTCTAATATTTTATATTCCATTTTCTAGGTTGGTACATTTGGACATGTCAATAAAAAAAAGTTTAGAGATATTGACCCACACACATTCCAATTATCATTTAAGTCAAGGATTTATGGTTCAGAGGATGTTCTAGTATTACTTTACAACAATTACAAGCTGAAGCAATCAGAAGGAAAGCATCACTGACACAATCATCACAACCTGAACTTTTGATGTCAAGTACAAATGAAGAAAACATCGATTAGCAATGCCTTAAACCTTTTGATATTTTGATATTTATCCTATTGACTTTTACATATATGTGCTACTGATAATAGTGACAAATGTTTACAGTGTATTAACATAATGTAATCTAAATTTTTGGTTTTTTGATATTTGTCCAATTAGTTTTTAGATGTACATGCTATTGATAATGGTGACAAATGTTTATGTTGTATAAACACAATGTAAATATTGTATTTTTTTGGCAAGATCAATATGAGTTACTACACATTCATTTCATTCCGTCTCTCTTTTTATCTATCTCTTAGCTTACTTTTTTTGTGCATCTAGATCTTGTTATGTGTCTATTTATTTTAGTTGCCACAGCCTTAGGGAGAAGCCAAAGAAGACATAGAGATTGGAAGATCATGCTGGTGAAGATAGCTCAGCATTTGCTAAGATATATGATAGGCGTAGATTGCATTGTATTTGTATAGGTGATTTGACATGTGTTTGGTGGTTAAGTTGATTGTTTAGTGTGTGTTTATCTTAAGATTTGTGTTAGTACATAAACATTTGTGTTTTAAATGTTCTTTAGGTGAGAACATGTAACAGAAGCACCAACATAGGCCTACAATCCTGGCAAATACATCACGATCTCAACAGAAGCTCAAGCATAGGGCCACAATTGTGGAGAATATGCCACGATCGTGACAAAGAGTAGGTAAACCAGCCATAATTGTGCACCAAGGTCCCATGATCCTAGCTTACGCGTAGACAAATGCAGAGTCACTATCAGATTCGAGTTCTCGAGGGACATTTCAGACATTTCAGACCTAAAAAAGACACTAAGGTTGCCTTAATTTAGTACTTGAACTAAACTCAAATTTACTATCCGAAATTGGATAGATTATACCAACATCAAGCAACTTTAAGATCTTTGTCTTTACCACTTCTCTTATTGGATGATTTAATCTTCTTTATGATTCTCTGAATGGTTTGGATTCTTTTTCCAAAAGAATCTGGTGCATACATGTTGAAGGGCTAATACTCTTAATGTACAATATGGTCTACCCTATAGCTGTAATGTGGTCTTTGAGCAGTCGAATGAGCTTTTCCTTTTGAAGTTTGGTTAAGTTCCTTGCAATGATTATCGAAAGTGTTTCTCCTTCTCCTAAAAACATGTATTTCAATTGCTCCGGTAATTGTTTTAGTTTAATTATAGGTGCCTGCGCAACCAAAGGTAAAGATTTTGTATTAAATTTTGGTAGTTCAATATTTGGAATTATATACCTTCTTGGTTTTAGTTACAGTGTTGCAATGCTAGCACAATTTTTTCCATTTCATCTATAATAAACAAGTAAGAACTTTGCAAAGTGTTTTCCTGTATTCATGCAAAGAATGACTCCTAACTCATCTTTACCATCCATATCAAAAACTTCTTAAGACAAACAATCAATGACATCAATTGACAAAACAAAATGAACATCACTGGGTACCTCGTACATTCAAAAATATTAAAGCGAATAATTTCACCGTCAAACCCCATAGTTAATGTTTCTGCATCCACGTATATCTTTGTCTTTGATGTCTTCAAAAATGGTCAAACTAGAAGGACAAGTGCAAAATTAAAAGAAGGTTCTCCCTCCATGTTTAACACATAAAAGTCAACTAGGAAAATCCATTCGTTAACCTACACTAAGACATCCTCTATAACCCTTTCTGGATAACGAATTGCTTTTCCCAACTGTAAATGGAATATAGCATGACATTAATTGAAGCTCCTAGATCTAACATTACCCTTTCAAATCTAGTATCACCTATTTTGCAAGGAATTGTAAACGTTCCTGGATCGTTACATTTTAGGGGAAGCTTTCTTTGAATGACTACAAACACATTTTCCCACACACTCACTTTCTCCTCTCCTCTTAGTTTCCTTTTTGACATTTATAATTCCTTATGGAATTTAGCATATCGTGGAACTTGCTTTATGGCATCAATTAGAGGTATGTTTACCTCTAAATATTTGAACATTTCCAAAATCTCCTTATCTTGCTCCTCTTTCTTCCATTTAACAATCCTGTTAGGAAAAGGAGGCAAAGTTTTAGTAAAACTTTCAATCACAGGAGATTGAGAATTTGCCTTAGTTTCCTTTTCAGGTTCTTTTGGAGACACTTCAAGTTCCCTTTCAGATTCTTCATCATCGCCAACAACAAGTTTCTTATGTGGTGCCTCTATTTCTTTACCACTTTTTAGGGTGATAGCACCTGCATTTTCTTTTAAGTTTACAATCGTTTGAGAAGGAAGCTTACCCGAATTCTAATTCTCCAATTGGCTCACCACACTAGCTATATGACTCAATCAATCCTCCAGATCCGCTTACTGCATCTAATAGTGCACCTCCACTTGTTGCATCTATCATACTTCTTTCTTGTGGAAGAATTCCTTCATAGAAGTAATGGATTAAGAATTGTTCACTAATTTGATGGTACGGGCAACTAGCACATAACCTCTTAAAACACTCTCATTACTTATATAATGTCTCCCAATGATGCTGTCGGATGACATATATCTCCTTCTGAATATTCATAGCTTGAGAAGTAGGGAAGTACTTCTCCAAAAAAAAAGTCTCTG
>JAOTJB010124090.1:0-19521 GCA_027123815.1 Erythroxylum minutifolium | reverse complement strand
AAGATGTCATCAAAGTAAACAACCACAAATTTTCCAAGAAATGCACACAACACATGATTCATCAACCTCATAAAAGTGCTGGGTGTATTAGTTAAACCAAATGGCATAACTAACCACTCATACAACCCATATTTAGTTTTAAAAGCAGTTTTCTATTCATCTCCTGGTTTTATTCTGATCTGGTGGTATCCACTTTTCAAATCAATTTTGGTAAAGATACATGCACCATGCAATTCATCAAGCATATCGTCTAACCTAGGAATAGGATGGCGATACTTTATAGTGATTTTATTGACAGCTCTGCAATCCACACACATCCTTCAGGTCCCATCTTTCTTTGGCACTAGCAACATAGGCACTACACAAGGGCTCAAACTCTCCCTCATATGCCCTTTCTCCGGTAACTCACCCACCTGCTTTTGAAGCTCTTTTGTCTCCTCAGGATTACTCCTATAAGTTGGGTGGTTCGGAATCTATGCTACGAGCACAAAATCAATCTAATGCTCTATGCCTCTCAAGGGTGGCAGTCCCTTAGGCATCTCCTGAGAAAAGACATCAGTGTAATCCTACAAAAGAGAAGCAAAAATACTAGGCAAAGCCTCAAGAGGGTTAGTGTCAGAAACTAAACACTCTCTATATCTCACTACTACTAGTGCTCCCTTCTCTCTAGTTACTCTCCTCAAGTCTTTTTCTTTAGCAAACAAGCTCACTTTTCTCTCTTTCCTTTCTTTCTTCTTTTCTCTTCCTGTGCTCTTGTCTCCTGCACATCCCACTTCCTTTTTCTCACTTGTGCAGTCACTCACCATTGGGCCAAACTCATTTTTCTTTCTCTCTTCACTTTTTTTATTCTCACTACCCGAACCCTCCTCACTTTTACTTGCTTTTATCTGGTCCAGGTACAATTCATGAGGTGATAAAGGTAGTAGAATGAAATTCCTACCCTTAAACTTTTAAAAGAGTACCTATTGGTATACCCATCATGTGCTACCCTCCTATCAAACTGCCAAGGTCTCCCAAGTAACATATGACTAGCCTCCATTAGTTACACAACACCTCATCTTCATATCTTCCTACCGAAAATGGCACTATAACCTGCTTAGTCACCTTCACAACAGCACTATCATTGAACCACTGTGAATTGTATGGCTCTGGATGTTTCCTGCATGTCAAACCCAATTTCTGTACCATAATCCAACAAACTGCATTAGTGTAACTACCCCCATCAATGATCAAATTGCATACTTTTCTACCAACTAAACACCTTGTATGGAAAATATTCTCTCTCTGATCTACAACCTCATCTGTGACCCTAGCACTCAGTACCCTCTTAACTACTAGTGCTTCTCCCATAACAGCTCTCTCAAAGCAACTATCATCCTCAAAATCATTATCAACAATAAGCTCAGATTCACTACCACTATCCTCTGAATCAATCATACCATTATCCCTCATAATCATTACTTTCTTATTTGGGAATTAAGATGCAATATGGCCAGTACCCAAACACTTAAAACATTTAATGCTAGAATGCTTACTAGAAGAAGCTTGGGTGTTAGGCGTACCTTTAGGGTCAAACCCTACATTCGACCTTTTGGGTGTCTCCTTGAAGTCCACCCCCTTGTCTTTCATCTTCTCCTCTCTCTTGGGCCATTTTGAACTCCATGATTGCCTAGAATTCATCCCACTCCTTGCTGCCACTCTAACTTTGATTTGCTTCTCCATCTTCATGGCCATGTTCACCATGTCTTAAATCTCTAAGTAGTGCTGCAACTCCACAACATTTTGAGTCCACTAAAAAATCTAGCCATTGTAGCTTCTGGGTCCTCCTCTATGTTGGCTCGGATCATAGCCACCTCCATCTCCTTGTGGTAATCCTCCACCAATTTAGACCCCTACGTGAGTCTCTGAAGTTTCTGGTGCATCTCCCTGTAATAGTAAGAAGGCACAAGCTGCTTCCTCATGCATGCCTTCATATAGTCCCAAGTAGTAATTGTATCTCTCTATTTCTCCTCCTAGATGTCACCAATTGATTCTACCATATTAGTGCATAATCTGTAAATTCAACAGCGGCTAACTTTACATTTTTATCTTCAGAAAAATTGTGGCACTCAAAAACCAAGTCCACCTTCCTTTCCCACTCCAAGTTATCCTCTGCATCATTCCCTCCCTTGAAGGCTGGGATCTGCATCTTGATGGATTTAAGGTCTCCATCTCTTCTTTTAAATGGCTCAACTCTTTGAACTCTCCTAGGTCTACGTACCTCAATCTCCTCCTCCTCCTCAAAGTCATCCTCCTTTGGCTGATACTGAGGTGGTGGTCTACGAGGTGGTGGTTGTTGTTGGCGTACACCTGCATACCTCCCCTGAGGTTCCTTGCGTTTTCCTTGTCTGAGCTCATCCATCTGTCCCCTAATCTCAGTTAAGGCTAGATTGAATCTCTCAAATTGTTGCTGCATGGCTCTTAAAGTGAAAACGATATTTACATCTCCCCCTTGGTTGTCATCATTACTACCTCTCTGTGACATTGTAGATAAAATGATACACCTGCAAAATAAGTTTAGTAATAAACAACCTCATACACTCCCTCATGTGTTTTACTCAATTGATGTCACTCTTCTTGTGTTTAAGTCATGACAATGACTCTGTCAAATAAGCTCACACACTCTTTCCTTTTACCGCTCAATTCCCTCTGAAATTCAATTCACCATTCGGAACCAATTCTCAATTGATCAAAAGAATCAAAAGAGTGTGAAAATTTCGAACTAACTAGCAAGTACGAGTATAACGAAACAAAAAAATTTTCAAAATATTTTTGGATTTTTTCCAGACTTTTTTTAAATTTTTAACTTTTTTCTTTTTTCTGCACCTTTTTTCATTTTTCTGCACTTTTTTTGCATTTTTTCTGACTTTTCTTTTTCAGATTTTCCCCCTTTTTTACCTGGACTTTTTTCTGGCTCTTTTTTATCTAAGTCAAATAGTAACATAAGATAAAATAAGAAAAATAAGAAACCCTAGGTTGAAAGTTAATTCACACTTGAGTTAATGAAAGATTGTTCGGATACTAACTAACGCGTACCACATAATTGAAAGATTGTTCGGATCCAAGGAAAGAAGAAAATGATAGATTCGAATTAACTAAATTAAATCTGATGCGCAGGGTTTCAAATTTACCTACTAGACCTCATGAAGAACTTATCTCGAGCAACCTAGATAATGGGTAAAGAACAAACCAAGAAAGTTGTTTAGGATCAAAATTACGCCACAATCTAATTCAGTTGATAAGTGATGATTAATTCCTAAGTTAAAAAGAACAAGAGGGGTTTCTTCTCTCAATATGGCCGGCGGCTCACAAAAGATAATATGATCAAAAGTTGCTCTAAAATCCTAAAACATAAGTATTTATACCTAGGTTTAATGCTAAAAGACTTGGGCTTAAATTACACGGAAGCTTAAAATATAAATAACTTAAAACAATTCCAAATTAGAATAATAAAAAAAACACGCCAAGGTCTGGTCCAACACGCTCCCAAGTTTGATCATAGACGCGTCCCTCCTCTTGGGATTAAATGATAATGTGCAACCCAATACAATGGTCTTCAAGTCCCAATTGAATCTAATCCAAAGATTTGAGATAAATAAATCAATTTGGGTTGTAATTCAAATAGCTTTCCTCCAATAGGCTTGGTGCACTCTATCCTCTCCACAAATTGGCCCACATGCACATAGAGAGCCTCCTTGAGTCTCTCGGTCCTAGCTTTGGATATAGGTCCAACTGGAATGACAAGCTCGCCCCCGTCACGTACGCCATCTCCTTGGTGATCCTTACTCCTAGTCACATCATAAACTATGTATTCCTACTTGTTCTATGCGTGAAATGCTTGTTAGGGAGTCTCATGATGGAGGTTTAATGGGATATTTTGGTATTGCTAAAACACCTGACATATTATAGGAGCATTTTTATTGGTCTAACATGAAAAAGGATGTTAAAAGAGTTTGCTCTAGTTTTGTAGCATGTAGGCAAGCCAAGTCCAAGGTGCAACCGTATGGGTTGTACACGCCTCTACCTGTCCCTAATAGTACTTGGGTTGATATATCTAAGGTTTTTGTGTTAGGATTGCCTAGGACTAGGAAAGAACATGATAGCATCTTTGTTGTAGTTGATAGATTTAGTAAAATGACTCATTTTATTGTATGTCATAAATATGATGATGCTACACATGTTGCTGAATTTTTTTAGGAATGTTGTTAGGTTGCATTGCCTAAAAACATTGTTTTATATAGGGATTCTAAGTTTTTAAGTTACTTTTGACATGTTCTGTGGAATAAATTGGGAATTAAACTTTTGTTTTCTACAACTTGTCATCCCCAAACAGATGGTCAAACGGAAGTAGTTAATAGAACCTTAGGATCTTTATTGAGTGCTGTTGTGGGTAAAATTTGAAAACCTAGGAAGATTGTTTGCCTTTGATTGAGTTTGCATATAATAGAAGCATTCATTCTTCCACAGGTTATTCTCCATTTGAGATTGTGTATGGTTTTAACCCATTAACTCCATTGGATTTGTTGCCTTTACCCTTGAATGAGATTGTTAATGTAGATGGGAAGCAAAGGGCCGAATTGCTTAAGACAATACATGAGAAAGCTAGGCAGTACGTTGAGGAAAAGAACAAGAAGTATGTTCAAAGAGCCGATCAAGGGCACAGGGTGATGAAGTTTGAGCCTGGAGATTGGGTTTGGGTGCACTTTAGGAAGGAGAGATTTCCTCAACAAAGGAAGTCTAAGCTCGATCCTAGAGGTGATAGTCCTTTTTAAGTGTTTGAACGCATCAATGACAATGCCTATAGGGTGGAGTTTCCAGGTGAGTATGGTGTTCGTGCTACTTTTAATGTTTCTAATATATCTCCCTTTGATAATGTAGGTTTTGATTCGAGGACGATTCCTTTTGATGAGAGAGGGAATGATGCAACTCACTAAGGTAATGGAGACTTGAGGATGTCAATAGGTCCAATTACAAGGTCACACTCCAATAAGCTCAAGGCACAATTTTAGATTTATGCACAAGCTTTTGTTTCGCTAGAACTTCAAGAAGTTTTGTTGATCAATCTTAGGGAAAAGCTTAGGGAGATGCTTAAGTGTGTGTGCACATTGGAGGTATCAAACCAAGAGGGTTATCACTTAGCTAATTTTCACAAGTGCAAGTCTAACCAATGGGTTTGGGCTTATTTTATTTTGTAAAGGGTGTATGGACTTCTTTTAGACTTTGTCATTGGCTGATTTGTGTTAAGTGTGTATCTGCTTCATTAAAAAAGTCATGTGCATGTTTTATTTTAAGGAACCAAGCGTTTGGTCCTAATTTAAAAACCCAATCTGCACCTCTTAAGTTAGTCTTTTATGTTTTCTTGTTTCCTTATCCTATTTGGACTAAGATTAGGCAATTTTAATTAGTTTTTAAGCCTAAATTTGTGTGGGATTTGTTTTTAACCAGATTTGTTTCAAGAAAGCCTTTCTTGCTATTTTAGGCTTTCTTTAGGGCTTTTAGGTTATCTTTGTTAGGGTTGTATTACACAAGGGTATTTAAACCCTTGCTTTCTGCGTGAACATCACATCAGAAGTGAATAAAAAAAATTGAAAGGTCTTCCTCAAGAGAGAATTCGGATTCTTGCTTGTTTTACCTTAAGGATTGATTCAACTTATCAAGTAAGTTTTAACTTGTGGCATTAATTCAATTCTTGCAATCTTTATACTGTTTTTTGCGAATTCCTTGTTGTTTTGGGGGTGAAGGGTTGTGTTAGATTATTTGAATTTAGGTATTGGAAACAATCATTAAAACGGAGGTGATCTAGACATTGACGCTAAGTTATTGCTGTATTAAAAGCACACAAGAATGAAAGGTAATGAAACATGACATATGGAATGATGTATCACATTGAAATGCATGATTAGATAAAGGAGTTGTGACTGGAGTGACCAACATGAAAAAGAGTTTTAAGCTAAAGATTGTGTACAAAGAGCCACAGGCTCAGTTATTAATGATCCTGGTATCCACAATGGATACGGGACAGTAAATGAAATAAGCCTAATATCTACAAAAAATATAGGACAATAAATAGGTGCTCGGTTACAACAAAGCAAAATAAAATGGAGTCACATGAGCATTTGTGTATATACATCCTTATATATATATCATATGATTGAATTGAAATGAATTATTGAATTGTTTGAAATATAGTTGAAAAGCAAATGAAGATGTGTTGTGATACGAAATGTTAGCTTACCTGATATACTTATGAAAATATGATAATCTTGATAAGGTATGATGAAATGTGATGTGATATTCAATACTGGATGATATGTAATACTTGTTGAATTGGGATATGACTTTTCTCTGTGTATTTGACTTGAGTGAATACATCAATGATTGTTCACTCACTAAGTTCTGAAACTAATCAAAATTGCAATGTTAATTTTCAGGTTCAAAGGAGATCTAGTTAGATTAATTAGAGTATAGCTACTGCAATTAGACATGAGTTAGTGTTCGGGATCAGTTGTACCTACAGATGTCTCTAGTCATTATGCATCAAGAATAGCATTTCCCACCTATTGTCAAATGTATATATGAACTCTGAAGTGTAATGACATTTGTGATTTAATATAATTTTGAATGAAATGATTTAAAATTAATGTTTGAAATGACAGTAATAGTGCCTCCATTATTTATTTTAAAAGTGATTTGAGAGGTACCGTATGGTACCAATTATAATAGTTGCTTACTTTCAGTATAAAAGTTTTCAAAAAACTTATTACCACCACTGTTTATTGTTTAAGGAAAAAGAAAAATGGAAAATGAAAACCTGTGAATTATGAGTTTAATGTCGAAAATCATATTGAAATAGTATTTCAAAAAATTGAAATTTGTGTTTTACGAAATGTTATGTTATTACCAGATTTGTTGATGCACGAATAAATTGTTATGGAAAATGTTTTACCATGAGCTTTATGATTGTATGGAGTATTACAGTTCTATTATTATGAAAATTTCAATTTTATTATAAATTGATTAAACTCACTGAGCTCATTTAGCTCACCCTTATTTTTATGTTTTTAAACAAACCACCCCAAATATGTGTATAATTGTTGCAGTAATTGGGACTCTACCTCAAGATTAGTTATATCATCGAGTGTTGTTGTGTTTGTGTTATTTTTGCTATATATGTAATATGTTTTAAGTTATTTTAAAAAGAGTTCAAAAGTGTGATCTTGTGAATATTAGTGGAATTGTAAATAGTTTCTTAATGAACTACGAGGGCATTGATCCTCAATGATGTTTTTTAAAATGTTGACATTTGTATGTTTGTGATTACTTTTAAGGTGGACCTGAGGTCCCATTCCAGAAGTTGAAATGGTATATAAAATATTATAAGTGTTTGAAAATGTGTTATGTATATTTTTGAAAATTTTGGGAAGGTCAAAATATGGTCGTTGTGCTGCCGAAATTTAATAAAATGGTTAAAAAAAAGAAAGGGTATCCGACTATTTTCTGCCCTTTTGACTTTTAAAGTATAAAAAGCTTTTAACAGATAAACCACTTAGCTTTGCGAGAACCCTTCGGTTGAGTTAGATATTGATTAGAGGGCTATCGTGGGGTCATTGGGAAGGCTTTACTCAGGTTCCTGAAGGGAAACTCCAAGATGTGTCCTTTCAATTGGAGAACTTCGAATTCATCCATTCTAAGAAAAGAAATATAATAGAGCACAAAAGATTGAATAACTTTGTCTTTTGTTGATACAATTTAAAACTTCGAGAAAGATATGTTATTATCATTATTAATTTGCATATAATTTCTTGTAATTTCTTAATAATTTAATTTTATTGTTTACTAGGACTCTTAATAGAATACGTAGTTTTGTAGATCCAATTTGCTTTGATTATATCGATCCTTTAGCGGATTAAGTTTCTGAAGAACTAAGTTTGATAAATGAAAGTAACTTGGAAGATAATCTTAGATGGGAAATTATTGACATATAATTTGGTGCAATGAATTTGAATGATAGTGATAATGTGACTGATGAAGATTTCGTATCAAATAAAAATTGAAGTCAATGAGATTTGAACAGGTATTCAATTGAATGAAGTTCTGGATTTTTGTTTCTCCTCTTTTTTTAATTTCACTTATATTTGATGTATATGTTTATTAAATATATACAATATAATTGTAAATATTTTTGATTCAAGTTTCACTTCTAGTTTATTCTTCAACACAAACTATTGCTGTAAATTGTAATAGTTAGAGAGTCATGCATATTTATTATTTATTATTTAATTATTGCATTTAATTATTATTTATTATATAATAGAATTGTAACATTTTGAGTACTTTATATTGTTGTTAATTTTATACTTGTATGATGAATAAATAATATTTTTTCATATTAGTTATGGTTATTATTTATATGTTAAATATGTGAAAAGTAATATTAATAAAAATAAATAGAATGTTGTTATTTTAAATTTTATTATTAGGATTTTTGGAGACATAGTTGACGAAAAATTATATATTATATAGCACAATATATTGAGGGACTTTTTTTAATTTTTTAAAAAATTAGAGGTTGCTTTATAAATTTAAAAAATTACCTAAAACGGTGTCGGTACAATACTTGGTATATATCGATATCGATATAGTACTGTACCAATTCCAAATTCGATACTGATACCATTACGATATTCATAATATTGATCTAGAGACAATGTTCTGTTGCAAGTTTCATGACGAGTGCAATTCTGACTTCTTTTAAGTCTAATTATATTTTATAATATCATAATGTCAAATTTCGTATAATTATAAATATCAATTTATAAATATAAAAATTATTAACTATTGATATACTTTAATTATTTTGAAATATGTATATATATTAAATTCTTTTACTTTGTAATATAATATGAAAATTATAAATTTTAGTATAATACATAAATAACTCATAATTCAAAATCAATATATATATATCTATGTACTAAGTATAAAAGTAAATTAACATGTCCCCTAGGGAGGCTCGAGTTGGTGGAGTAGGGGACATGGGGTTAAAAAGTCCTGTATTCGAATCTCCCTACCTATACTCTCTCGATCAAGCTTATAGCACAGGGCTTGCCTAATGTTGAGTACCCGATTGGTGTGATTTGTAGGCTATTGTGTCAATCCGGAGGTTTACCCAGTGTGCACCCAAAGGATAACGACTGCAGGTTCCTCCGTTCCCAAAAAAAAAAGTAAATTAACATACATACAATATTACCTTTAATATTCTTCAATAATTTTAGAGTTTTTCATTAACTAGAATTAGATAGCTAAAAATTCTAGTTTTAGTAAAAACTTATTATATTGTTGATCAATTTTTAAGATAACGTTTAAGATAATAAATATATTTACAAATTTAAATTAATTTACGATTGATATATTTTAATTATTTTAAATTTTAGAGACATCCAATATTAATTTACAATATAACATTAAAACTTTGCACTAAGTAAATTCTAAATATATAAATAAATTATCGCGTAAATCAATGCATTAAATGTGATAATGAATTAACCTATAAAAATTATTCAATTTTAATTTATTTAATTATTTTAAATTTTGTGTGGGTTAAATATGAACTGTGAAGTAAGTATATTAAGTGATAAAAGATCATCAAACTAGAAATAAAATCTATTTTTTTGATTGAAGCAATAGAAATTTTTAAAATATCTTAAGATAGTTTGTAGCATTCGTATGATGCTAGACAACTTGTTATCACTTTGATCCATGTATAGCTTGCATGAATTAATTACAAGCTAGGATATCAACTGCGTCAAACTTCTAATATGTGAAATTCAGGACAAGCTTTTTGGTTACTAAAGTGATATGAACTGGAGCATAAAATTGTTAATTGAAGTGTATTTACCGGAACTAGCGACGATCTTCTGATTATTTGCTCGTACATGTCTAGATTTAAGAAACAATCTAACGATCTTACTTCAAATTCAGTTTACATTAATGTACCATAATCATTTTTCGTTAAGATTTGACGAGAATCATACAATTTACAAGATCGCAGCTCAATCATGATAATCTAACTTAAACAGAAGGCTGAACAACCAATTTTTGAAAGACTTTTATGGATCGAATAACAACATGTAAAACAAACCTGAATTCATGTTGTGTGTTCTTGATAAACTTTTTATTCCCTCTCTTCCTTATCTTCCGTAAGTTGTTTCTGCGATGATTCAGAAACCCTTTCTTCTATTTTTTCTGAAACTTTGTTATATCTACAGAAACATATGACTCACCTTTATATATGTTTATGTTGAAAGATATGAGTGGTTAAAGGAGAGAGGGAAATGGTCTTGGACCCATTTGAGCCCAACTTTTTGAGACCCAATAACTATGATCTTGGGCTCTTTCCAATATACTCAAATCCATAAGTGACATGGGCCACTAAAATATCTTACAATCTCCCACTTGGCCTATGTTACGACTTGATGATTCAACAATAAAACTTTAAGTGCACATAATACATTAAATCGTTTAAATCATCCTTAAGTGAATTAAGATGATGGGATCATGGCGGTCACAAATTATACAATATGATTCCTTCCATATATTACATATTCAACGCGAGACATACAACCTTAAGTGGGTAATTCTGTAATTGTTATCTCATATAAGCAATTATTATATACAACATAATATGGGTAACAAGAAAGTAAAAAAAAACAAATGTGACTGTAATTGAATTCACAAGTGTCGTGACAATTCGAGCAAGACGATTATATATATGTATACATGTGAGAACGCTATGCTAACAAGGACTTATCTATAATACCCATCTGTTCAACATAGCCAACAAATGTTTTGGGCTGTAAGCCTTTAGTTAACGGGTCCACTATCATTAGATCTATACCAATATGCTCAATTGAAACTTTATGTTTTTGCACTTCTTTTTTCACAGACAATTACTTCAAATCCATATGTTTCGCACCATTTGAATACTTGTCATTCTTAGAGAAGAAAATTGTTGCGGAATTATTACAATAAATTCTTAACAGTTTAGTAATATTGTTGATAATACCAAAACCTAAGATAAAGTTTCACAAACATAATCTATAAACCGTGGCCTAAAAAATGCCACAAATTCAGCCTCCATAGTAAGTAGCAACGACGGACTGCTTTTACTTTTTCATGAAATTGCTCCTCCAGCTAATAGGAATATATAACCAAATATAGATTTCTGCGAATCTACACAACTGGCATAGTTTGAATCCGAGTAACCTATCACTTTGAGATGGGTTGATTTTCTATATGTGAGCATATAGTCCTTTGTGCCTTGTAAATATCTAAGGACTTTCTTTGCAGATTTACTGTGGTCAATTCCAGGATTGCTCTGATATCGGCCTAGCATTCTAACAACAAAACTAATATCTGGCTAAGTGTATGTTTGAGCATACATTAAGCTCCTAACTACTGATGTATAAAGAATAGACTCCATTTCCTTACATTCCAAATCGTTTTGTGGACATTGCAATTGACTAAATTTGTCCCCTTTTTGAATTGAAACTATCCCTACGGAGCACTTTTCAATTTTAAATCTTTCTAATATTTTCTCGATATATCCTTTCTGAGACAATCCTAACAATCCTTGTGATTTGTCGCAGAATAATTCTATTCCGATTACGTAAGATGCCTCACCCATTTTTTTCATTTCGAAATTATTAGAGAGAAAGTTCTTGACATCATATAACAAAACCATATTATTCGCAGCAAGAAGGATATTGTTAACATATAGGATTAATATAATGAACTTACTCCTACTGATCTTCATATAGATACACCAATCAACAGTGTTCTCTACAAAACTGTAAGACATAATGGTATAATTAAACTTAAGATACTATTGTCAGGAAGCCTGTTTTTGTCCATATATTGACTTCTTTAATTTACACACTAACTTGTCCTTTCTTGTGGTTTTAAAACCTTTTGGTTGCTCCATGTACACTTCTTCTTTCAAGTCACCATTTAGAAAAGCGATCTTTACATCCATTTGGTGAAGCTCTAAATTATAATGAGCCATGTTGAGTGTAATTATGTAATACAATCTACTTGTTTTAGGCTCAAAAAATCACAAATGAACGGGTCATGACTTGTAGTTAAAAAAAGTAGATATCGATCCCACAGGAATTGATGCCCAGACACCATTTAATATAGGCAAAACTTTGTCTAAGAAATGAAATTGTTTAATGAAAATAATCTAAAATTTTTAATTAAAATTAAAAGAATGAAAAAGAGCAATAGACAATACCAAAACATAGAAAAAATCGGAATTCAAGAATCGAAATACTAAAGATTACTTTTTTCCCTATTTTGTCTCCCTCATATTTTATTAATTGAATTGTGTCTCGCCCTATATTTTTTGAATGTATTAATTATCCTCTCTCAAGGTATAACTAATTGTCCTTAATTGAATTAAAGGGAATCAATTGGACGATCTCTCAACCAACCCAATGATGATTGTATATCTAATCATCATTGGGTGATCAACTGACTTCACTAAGATCTCTCTTTTAACTAAACAATTAATATGATGATTGTATATCTATAGGTTGTCAACTCTTGTTGTACAATCCTACTCAATTAATCTTACTTACTCTCTCGATTTATTGTAAGAACATAAATAAAATTAACAATCATCAAAGACAACTTCATTCAATTTAATAAAATAGGAGTTCTAACAAAATAGTTCAAAGCCATCCCTAAAACTAAATTAGCCACTCATGGTCTCTATAACATTATCAACATTCAAATAAACTATTTTACAAAGAATGGAAGGAAGAAAAACACAAAAAATTAGATAAATGGAACTTCTTCTCTTCTTTGCCAAAATTTGGAATTTTGGATGTTGATGTGCTATTTTCCCCAATCTTGAAGATAATCCTTGACTTCAATTCTTCCTCAAGACTCTAAACATGTGTTATTCACTCAAGGATGGTGTTTCTACAGAAGGTTTTCGTCTCCCATTAAGATGGAGGCTTAATTATGCTTTAATAGTCCAAAAACCTAAAGTTTAATAAAGCCTCGCATATTGTCTCATAATGTAATTCCTATAATCGTGGTAATTGGCATGACTCCCACGATCATGGGAATTGGCCACGGAAAACTTCCTCTTTTCTTTTCCTCTTTGATCTATAGCTCAATCTCCAAGTTGCTATATCTTCCTTCCTACATAAAAATAGTCAATTCTTACCTTAAATAAACATAAACATAAAAGAACAACGTTGGAAATCAAACTAAGTGAAATCATAAAAAATGAAACCTAAACTACAACAATAATCAACAATTATGCAAGAAACACGTGCCAATTATATAGAAAAGCATAAACTAATACACACCTATCAACATCCCCACACTTAAATCTTTGTTTGTCTTTAAGCAAAATATATACAACCAATCAATTCTATCACTTTATTTTCACAAAGATCAAAGCATACAATCCTTGAAAATTAAGCCAACTCAAATATCAAGTTAATATATGTGTCATGACTACTTTTTCATTGTTATACATAAGCAAACTCAACAATTGGCACCATCACTCAAAGATAGGTAAAGATGCAAAATGAATTTTCCTCACAGTTTTCACTCTTTTCTCTCAAGTGTTTGATGGTTAGTGTTTCGCTCAAACTTCCTATAGGAAACTATACTACCATAGGCTTGTTAATACACCATTTATCCTTTACAATGATTGCATGCATGAATAGATCAAAAGGACTTGCTTAAGGTTATAATGTGGTAAAGATTGAGGTGGGTAAAGTGGAAAAAAGGGTTAAGCACAAGCATTAGTAAAGTACAAAACTGGTAAAAATGGGACTCTGACGTATACAAATTTAACTGATATTTTGCACTTATTGATGTTACTCACTTGTTCTTCTCTTTTTTTTCATTTTTTCATTTTTCTTTCCTTTTTTTCTAAATTCATGGAAAACTATGAATCAAAATAACACTATATATAATGTAATCCACTGGTAGAAATATACTCAACTCATCTCGGTAAATTTTCACAATGATCCCAACTAATGTATTACTTACTACTCTACTAAGCTTGTGAGTGGGTAGGTTAAAAAAATTTAAGGTTTTAAAATTTTGAGTGTTTTAAAGAAACAAAAGGTTAAGGCTTAATGGGGATAGCAAAGTATAATACAAAAGGTAGGTCATTTAAGCTAAGGGTTAACAAAAAAAGGCCTAAATCATCTCTATTAAGCATGCACCTAGTAGACTCAAACCGATTCAAAGCAAGTTCTGAAGGTAATAACCTAAGGAAGTATCACTTAACAAAAAAATAAAATGATTATGGAAGAAGTCATATCAATCCTCACATTGGCTTAAATGAAAACTCATTATGCATCTCTACACTACCTCATTGTTCAAGTGTCTAGTTGTGACTAAGCTTATGCAACCAACTACTTTTCATCACTCTATATGGTTCACTTTCTACTCAAGTGGCCTAAAGCGTGCATTTAATCTAATTCCAACTAGCATGATAAAATCTTATGGCAATATCTATTAGAATGATTCAAATGCAGTTCCATTGCTAATACGAAGCACATAATATACCTAACCATGCATCCTATTTAACATAATGCAAACAATGCAATTGAGAAAGTCAAAGTCACCTCCCGACAATTAAAGTTCACATTGTGCTCAATGTGACAAGTCAACCGCCAAATAAAGGAAAATGACCTCAAACCAAACAAAAGAAATAGAAAATAACAAATGATATGAAACCAAGCAAAAAAAATGATATCAAACCAAACAAAAGAAAATGACATGAAACCAAACAAACATGAAATGAAATGAAACCATACAAAAGAAACAACAAAATTAAAATAAAAGGGTAAGAAAAGCTTATTTAGATGATGGTGGCAACAGTGTTAGTGAAAAAGCTTCAAAATTGTTCCTTCGATAGAAGTTAAGGAGCCTCTTCTTGAGTTTGCACTGCTCCTTGTGGACTTTCCGCATTTGGGTGCCGAGCTTATTGAGTTAGGAGGTCATTTCTTGAGAATTGGCAACCATTTGGTTGAGGATTTGTTGATATCAATCTACCTTCGCTGGTGCACTCGGTTCCTCCTCCATTGCTTCTTCCTCTAACTCAGGGACTGCTCGGGATGTGGAGGGCTGGAAAAAGGCTGTACTAGTGCCCTTCTTGCCCCTTACTGCAGTGTGCATTTAAGGATTTCAGAGTTTCATAGAATGGAACACCAAAATCTCATAACGTCTCCAATACGATATGTCAAACTAAGTGAAAACATATAAAATGAATCCTAAAGTACAACAATAATTAACAATTATGCAAGAAAACATGCCAATTACATAGAAAAACATAAACTAATGCCCAGCTATCAACATCCTCACACTTAAATCTTTGCTTGTCCTCAAGTAAAATAAATACAACTAATCAATTCTATCACTTCATTTTCACAAAGATCAAAGTATACAATCCCTGAAAATTAAACCAACTCAAATATCAAGTTAATACACATGTCATGACTACTTTTTCATTGGTATACATAAGCAAACTCAACAATTGGCACCATCACTAAAAGATAAGTAAAGATGCAAAATGAATTTTCCTCATGGTTTTCACTCATTTCTCTAAAGTGTTTGATGGTTAGTGTTTTGCTCAAACTTCCTATAGGAAACTACACTACCATAAGCTTATTAATACACCAATTCTCCTTTACAATGATTGCATGCATAAATAGATAAAAAGGACTTTTTAAAGGTTGTAATGTGGTAAGGATTAAGATGGATAAAAAGGGAAAAAGGATTAAGCACAAGCATTAGTAAAGTAAAAAGTTGATAAAAACGGGATAACAAAACATAACTCCAAAGTATACAAATTTAACTGATATTTTGCACTTATTGATGCTACTTACTTGTTCTTCTTTTTTTCATTTTTTTCATTTTTCTTTCTTTTTTCTAAATACATGGAAACCTATGAATCAAAATAGCACTATATATAATGTAATCCACAGGAAAAAAATATACTCAACTCATCTTGATAAATTTTCACAATGATCCCAACTCATGTATTACTTATACTCTACTCAGCTTGTGAATGGGTAGGTTAAAAATTTTAAGGTTTTAAAATTTCAAGTGTTTTCAAGAAGCAAAAGATTATGGCTTAATGGTGGTAGTGAAGGATAATACAAAGGGCAGGTCATTTAAGCTAAGGTTAACACAAAAAAGGCCTCAATCATCTCTATTAAGCATGCATCCGATAGACTCAAACCAATTCAACGTAAGTTCTGAAGATAATAATCTAAGGAAGTATCACTCAACAAAGAAATAGAATGACTATGGCTAGAGTCATATCAAACCTCACTTCGACTCAAATAAAAACTCATTATGTATCTCTACATTACCTCATTGTTCAAATGTCAAGTTGTGACTAAGCTTATGTAACCAACTACTTTTCATAACTCTATATGGTTCACTTTCTACTTAAGTATCCTAATCCGAGTTTAAGCATGCATTCAATCTAATTCCAATTAGCATGACAGAATGTCATGGCAATATCTATTAGAATGATTCAAATACAGTTCCATTGCTAACACGAAGCACATAATATGCCTAACCATGTTTCCTATTTAAGACAACGCAAACAATGCAATTGAGAAAGTCAAAGTCACCTCCCTACACTTAAAGTTCACATTGTCCTCAATGTGACAAATCAACCACCAAATAAGGGAAAATGACCTCAAATCAAACAAAAGAAATAGAAACTAACAAATGACATAAAACCAAGCAAAAAAATAATATCAAACCAAACAAAAAAAATGACATAAAATCCAACAAAAGAAAATGACACGAAACCAAAAAAACATGAAATGAAATGAAACCACAGAAAAGAAACAACAAAATTAAAAAAAAGGTAAGAAAAGCTTATTCAGATGATGGTGGCAAGGGTATTGGTGAAGGAGCTTTAAATTTGTTCCTTCAACAGAGCTTTTCTTAAGGTTGTAGTGCTCCTTGTGGACTTTCTATATTTGGGTGTCGAGCTCCTTGAGTTGGGCCGTCATTTGCTGAGAATTGGCAACCATCTGGTCGAGGATTTGTTGATATCGATTGACATTCGCTGGTGCACTCAATTCCTCCTCCACTGCTTCTTCCTCTAGCTCCAGGATTGTTCGGATGTGGATGTTCAAAAAAGACTATACTAGTGCCACTCCTGCTCCTTACTGCAGTGCACGTCTAAGGATTTCAGAGGTTCATATAATGGAGTACCAAAATCTTAGAACATCTCAAATACAATATGTCAAACATATCCTGTGGAGTTATACGCAAATTCTCCATATTAACATTATAAAACACACCCAAAGTAGAAGCAATATGAGACATCCCAAAAGACAAACTCTTTTTATTAACCGCACTCACTAGTGATCGAAAAATCCTATAAGGTGTGTTAATTTTAATTTTTCGATCCATACACTATAAAAAGAAAATATCTTTGGCTAAGCATTTGTTGCTTTCCGTTTTATTAAACACAGCCATACATATAAATTTATGCAACAAAAAATGTTCAGCACTACATATTAAAGAATTTGGTGCATTGCGTGAGTCAAAACGCTCTTCACCTGTAAGAGTTTTCCAATAGTAATCAACATCAAAATCAACGTGACTATTTAGAATTTTTGCATTTGATGAACTGAAAATTCCATGCATGACAGGATAATCAAGTTTAAAAACATTTCCAGCTAACTTAAACCAAAACATATCCATTTCAGGGTTATAGTGGCATAAATAGGTATATCACTTCGAACAAACCTATTCCACCCTACGTTTGCAGCTAGTTTCTCAAGTTGTCATCTCACTCTTATGTTCTGTAGCACCTCAAAATCAAAATACCTAGGAGTGACTATTTCTCTATTTCTAAAGTCTCAAAATCTCGTACCTTCTTCTTCTGAGTAAAACAAAAATGGGGCCTCATAGGTTGCTGTTAAATTAGGTTTACCTTCGCTGGAAACTTAAAGTTGGAGTTTGTCAACCAATTTCCTAGCCATCATCTTCATTGGTGGTGTCATTGCGAGAAGAAAATCTGTAAAAAATGAGAGAGAGAGTGAAATTTAGATTTAAGTGAGAGAGTAAAATCTTACCCAAATCCTTTTATTTTTGAATGATTAATGCATGAAAAGATGAAAGGATTGTAAGAATAATGAAATAGTTGAAGAAAATACCAAGAATCTAGAGGAAAATTGAAGAGTGTTAGAGAGTGGGAGGAGAGAATTTCATGGCTTAGAGAAAGGGGGTAAAAATCTGAAGATAGGGTGAGAGAAAAAAAGGGGAGGGAAACTTTAAGTTTCCCTCCGGATGGGATTGCCACGCTCCTGGGAATTCCCATTATTCCCATGAGCGTGGGATTCCTCTCCAGAATTCTGGAGAGGATTCCCACGTTTGTGGGAATCACTACAATTCCCACAAATGTGGGTTTTCTCTCTAGAAACTTTTTGGAGAGATTTCCCAAGCTTGTGGGATTCACTTCAATTCCCACAAACATGAGAATTAGTGATCTTCACGATTTAAAACCTTCTTCCAAGCTTAAATGAATTCTCCACGATCCCAAATCCTACAAACACCTTAAGATAATATCATCAACAAGAAATTTGAAAAGGAAACAAGTTGAAATTCAAACAAAATCAACACGAACATCATTCAAATTCAATTCAAAAATGATCATAACTAAAAAAACCAAACAAACAAATAGGTAAACAAACCAATCAAAAGGAAATAGAATTCCATAGGTTGCCTCCATGTAGCGCTTCTTTTAATGTCAGTAGCTCGACGCTCTTCTTTCATTGGAAACTCATCCAGGTTCAGTTATAAGCGACTTACTTCCACCTTTTTCATTCAACATCGGTTTTGTAGCCTGTAAGTAAGCTGCAACTTACAAAATGAACAGAAGGACAATATTGATAAAGTTGAGCAAACCAATTAATTTCATCAATGTCCTTTTCATTAACAAATTGTCAAAAAAATAGGGAATAATAAAACTCCCTGAATCTTCCATCGAATCAAATAGTTTATTCTGTACGAAGGTGAGTTGCTCTCTTTCTTCCTTAATCACCTTTGTCTCCTCTACTTCTTCCTCATCATGAATAGAGACTTTCATAACTTCTTCAAACTTGATATTTATTGCCATTTATTCTTCGTCCATTTGTTCTTCAGAAGATTTGAACACATCATTTCTCTTGAATGAGCTACTATCCTTTGAATTCTTAGATACATCATTCATGTTAAATGTCTCTTGATTATCATCAATCCAAAAGATATAATTCTTTTCATGAACATCTACCCAAGCTTTTTTTCTGCAATCTCTTTTTTCATCTCTTGTTCTTTAATAAAGTAGGGTTCAGCATGGTGGTCTACTGGTTCTTCTAGCTCTTCCTCATTCTTAAGTGTGATAGCCTCATATTGCTCTAGTTGATGTAATTCCATATT
>JAOTJB010123998.1:0-19523 GCA_027123815.1 Erythroxylum minutifolium | reverse complement strand
ATAGTATCTGTATTAGGTTTGTCTGTATATACAGACTGTACATGTGATGTATGAACTGTTATTTTTGAGTAATGAAATGAGGAAGATTTTGATTCTAAAAATCTTGTAATTTACAGTTACTGGTTTTATTAATTAAATGCATATGATGCCATGTTGAGTTGGTAGAGATTGCACGTAACGCTCCCTTATCTTAGGATATGTTTCGGAATGACCTACGGGCATCCCGATACGTACCCTAGGGTAGTGGGGTGTTACAGTGACAATGGGCTATTTTTCCCACCCAAGGTGCCCAACGAGCTGTTTTTCCCATAGAAGGTGCCTAGAGACAATGCCAACGTGTTGTTTTGCCAATAGAAGGTGCCTAGAGACAATGCCAACGGGTTGTTTTACCCATCGAGGGTGCCTAGCGACTGTGCCAACGGGTTGCCTTGCCCACCAAAGGTGTCCAACTGGCTATTTTTTCCACCAATGGTCTGTTTTGCCCATCGAAGGCGCATAGCAACCATGCCAACGGGTTGTTTCGGCCATCGACGGTGCCTAGCAAACGTGCTAACGAACTATTTTTCCACCAAATATGCCTAGTGACCGTGCCAATGGACTGTTTTACCCACCGAAGGTGTGCCAATGAGCTGTTTTTCTTACCGAAGGTATGTCAACAGGTTTTTTTTGCCCACCGAATATGAGTGAACGTGCTATTTTTCCACCGAATATGCCTAGCAACCATGCCAATATAAAGTTTTACCCACCAACCGGTTGTTTTAGCCACCGATGGTGCATAGCAACCGTGCTAACGGACTATTTTTCCACCAAATATGCCTAGTGACCATGCCAATGGACTATTTTGCCCACCAAAGGTGTGCCAATGGGTTGTTTTTCCCATCAAAGGTGCCTAGCAATAGTGTCAATAGGCTGTTTTGCCCACCTAATGTTCGCCAACGTGCTGTTTTTCCGTCGAATGTGCCTGGCTAGCTTGCCAATGGAAAGTTTTGCCTACCGAAGTTGTGCCAACGGGCTGATTTTCCCAATGGACTATTTTATTCATCGAAGGTCTGCCAACGAGCAATTTTGCCCATCGAAACTGCCCAACGGGTTGTTTTTCTTACCGAAGCTGCCTAGCCAATGTGCCAACGGATTGTTTTGCCTATCGAAGGTTCCTAGAGACCATGCCAATAGGTTGTTTTGCCCATCGAGGTTGCCTAGCAACCATGCCAATGGGTTGTTTCGCTTACCGAAGGTGCCCAACTGGTTGTTTTTCCTTACCAAAGGTGCCTAGCGACCCTGCCAATAAACTGTTTTGCTCATTGATGATGCCTAGCAACTATGTCAGCGTATTGTTTTGCCCACCAAGGTGTGCCACCAAGTTATTTTTCCCACCAAAGGTGATTAGTGACCGTGCCAACAGACTATTTTATCCACCGAAGGTTCCCAACAAGCTGTTTTCCCACTGAAGGTACCCAATTTGCTATTTTTTCCATCGAAGGTGCCCAGTGACCGTGCCAACGGGCTGTTTTGCCCACCGAAGGTGCGTAGTGACAAAGCCAACGGGCAGTTTTATCCACCAAAAGTGCTTAGCGATAGTGTCAACGGCCTGTTTTGCCCATAGTCATCAGTGGACTATTTTTTCCACTGAAAGTGCCTAGTGATTGTGCCAACGGGGTGTTTTTTCTATTGAAAGTGTCTAGCGACCATGCCAATAGACTGTTTTGCCCATCAAAATTGTGCCAACTGGCTGTTTTTCCCATCAAAGCTACCTAGTGATAAGGCCAACTAGCTGTTTTGCCATTCGAAGGTGCCTAACGACCACGCCAACAGGCCGTTTTGTCAAGCTAAGGTGCATAGTAGCTGTGTCAACGGGATGTTTTGCCCACCGAAGGAGCCTAGCGATCATGCAAATGGGTTATTTTGCCCGTCAATGGTGCCTAGCGACCATGTCAATGGGCTATTTTATGCACCAAAAGTGCCCAACGGGTTATTTTACCCACCGATGGTGCCTAGTGAAAGTGCCAACGAGCTATTTTACCCACCAACGGTTCCTAGCGACCGTGCGAAAGGGCTGTTTTGGTCCCTGAAAAACCCCAACAAGTTGTTTTTCCCAACGAAAGGGGCTAGCGACCATGTCAAAGGGCTATTTTCCCACTAAAGGTGGCCAATGGGTTGTTTTGCCCACTGAAGGTGCCTAGCCACTCCACTAACAGGTTGTTTTGCCCACTGAAGGTGCCTAGAGACCATGTCAACGGGTTGTTTTGCCCACTAAGGGTGCATTATAACATGCCAAGGGGTTGTTTTGCCTACCGAAGATGCCCAACTGGGTGTTTTTCCCACCACAGATGCCTAGTGACTGTGCCATCAGGTTGTATTACCCACCGAGGGTGCCCAATGGGTTGTTTTGCCCACCAAAGATGCCTAGCGACCAAGCCAACAGGTTGTTTTACCCATAGATGGCACTTGGTGACTGTGCCAACGGACTGTTTTGCCCACTGAAGGTGTGCCAGCTGGCTATTTTTCCCACCAAAGTTACGTAGTGAATGGGTCAACTGGCTATTTTGCCAACTGAAGGTGCCTAGCGACCATGCCAACAGGCTATTTTGCCCTCCCAAGGTGCAAAGCGATCGTGTCAATAGGTTATTCTGTGTACCGAGCGTGTCTAGTGATCATGCCAACGGACTATTTTGCCTACCAAAGGTGCCTAGCCACCATGCCAATAGTCTGTTTTACCCACCAAAAGTGTTCAACAAGTTGTTTTGCCCACTCATGGAGCTCAGTGACAGCGCTAACAAGTTGTTTTACCATCCAAAGACTCCTAGCGACCATGCCAATGGGCTGTTTTCGCCCCTGAATGTGCCCAATGAGTTATTTTCCCACCGAAGAGGGCTAGCGACCATGCCAACGGGTTGTTTTACTCACCAAAGTCGCCCAATGGGCCATTTTACCCACCGAAGGTGCACCAATGCTATGTTTTTTCAACCAAATGTGCCTAACGACAATGCTGATGGGCTATTTTTCCCATCGAAGGTACTAAGTGACTGAGCGAATAGGCTGTTTTGCCCTCCAAGGCTCTTAGCGATCATGTCAACGGGCTATTTTGCTCACCCAATGTGCCTAGCGACCAGGCCAATGAGTTGTTTTGCCCACCAAGGGTGTTTAGAGACCGTGAAAATGGGTAGTTTTGCCTACCAAAGGTGCTTAGCAATTGTGCCAATAAGGTGTTTTGGCCACCGAAGGTGCTCAATGGGCTATTTTCCCCATCTAAGGGGCCTAGCTACTGTGCCAGTGGGTTGCTTTGCCCACTGAAGGTGCCTAACGATCGTGCCAACGGATTGTTTTACCCACCGAAGGTGCCTAACAGGTTGTTTTTCCCATCGGTGGTACCTAGCAACCATGTCAACAGGCTGTTTTACCCACTGAAGTTCCTAACGACCTTGTCAACAGTCTGTTTTGCCAACCAAAGGGGCCTAGCGACCGTGCCAACTGATTGTTTTATCCACTGAAGGTGCCCAACGGGCTATTCCCATCTAAGGTGCCTAAAGACCGGGCTAATGGGCCATTTCTCCACCGAATGCGCCTAGTGACCTTGCCAATGGACTTTTTTACCTATCAAAGGTGTGCCAACGGGTTGTTTTTCCTACTGAAGGTGCATAGAAACCGTGTTACTGGGTTGTTTTACCTACCAAATGTGCGTCAACATGCTATTTTTCCACCGAATATGTTTAGCGACCATGCCAATGGACTGTTTTGCCCACTGAAGGTGTGCCACTGGGTTGTTTTTCCCACCAAAGGTCCTTCGTGACTGTGCCAATGGACTATTTTTCCTACCCAAGGTGCCCAACAAGCTGTTTTTCCCATAGAAGGTGCCTAGAGACCATGCCAACGTGTTGTTTTACCAATAGAAGGTGCCTAGAGACCATGCCAACGGGTTGTTTTACTCATCGAGGGTGCCTAGTGACTATGCCAACGGATTGCCTTGCCCACCAAAGGTGTCCAACTAGCTATTTTTTCCACCAATGGGCTGTTTTGCCCACCGAAGATTCCCAATGCGCTGTTTTGCCCACCAAAGGCATATAGCGACCACGTCAACAGGTCGTTCCGGCCACCGACAGTGCCTAGCAACCGTGCCAACGGACTATTTTTCCATCGAATATGCCCAGTGACCATGTCAATAGACTATTTTGCCCACTGAGGGTGTGCCAATGAGCTGTTTTACCCACTGAAGGTGTGTCAACGGGTTTTTTTTACCCACCAAATGTGAGTGAACGTGCTATTTTTCTACCGAATATGCCTAGCAACCATGCCAACGGAAAGTTTTGCCCACCAAAGGTGTGCCAACGGGCTGTTTTGCTAGTTGAAGGTGCCCAACGGGTTGTTTTTTCTATCGAAAGTGTGCCAACAGGCTTTTTTTCCAACCGAAGGTCCCTAGCGACCACACCAACGAGCTATTTTGCCCACCCAAGGTGCCTAGCAACCATGCCAACAAACTATTTTGCCCACCAAGGGTGCGTAGTGACTATGCCAACGACATGTTTTGCCCACTGAAGATGCCTAGGGACAGTGCCAACGGGCTCTTTTATCCACTAAAGGTGCCCAAAGGGTTGTTTTTCCCAACAAAGGTGCTTAATGACCGTGCCAATCGGCTATTTTACCCATCGAGGGAACACAATGAGCTGTTTTACCCACCGAAGGAGCCTAACGACCATGCCAATAGGTTTTTTTGCCCAATGATGGTACCTAGCAACAGTGCCGATGGATTGTTTTTTTACCAAATGTGCCTATTGATTGTACCAATGGACTATTTTACCCATCGAAGGTGCGTAGCCACCACGCCACGAGGTTGTTTTGCCCATAGAAGGTGCCTAGAGACCATGTCAAAGGGTTGTTTTGCCAAACGACGGTGACTAGTGACTATGCCAACGGGTTGTTTTGCCCACCGAAGGTGCCCAACTGATTGTTTTTCCCACCAAAGACACCTAGTGACCATGCCAACTGGTTGTTTTGCCCACTGAAGGTCACCAATGGGTTGTTTTGCCCACCAAAGGTGCCGAACGACCATTCCAACGGATTGTTTTGCCCATCAATGGTGCCTAGCAACTTTACCGACAGACTGTTTTCCACCAAAAGTGCTTAGTGACTGTGCCAACAGACTGTTTTACCCACCAAAGGTTGGCCAAAGGGATGTTTTTCCCACCGAAGGTGCCTAGTGATTGTGTCAAAAGGCTTTTTTGCCCACCGAAGGTGCCTAGCGACTGTGCCTGGTGACCATGCCAACGGAATGTTTTGCCACCAAATGTTCACCAATAAGTTATTTTCCCACCAAAGGTCCCTAGCGACCGTGACAACAGGCTATTTTTCCCTCTGAAGGAGCCCAATAGGCTACTTTTTCCCACCGAAGGTGCCTGGCCACCAAGCCACTGGGTTGTTATACCCACAGAAGGTGCCTAGAGACCATGCCAATGGGTTGTTTTGCCTACGAAGGGCTACCGACTGTGTCAATGGGTTATTTTGCCTACCAAAGGCACCCAACTGGCTATTTTTCCCACCAAAGGTACCTGGCGACCATGTCAATGGGTTGTTTTACCCACCGAAGGTACCTAATGGGCTATTTTGCCCACCGAAGGAGCCTAACCACCATGCCAACGGGTTGTTTTGCCCACTAACATTATCTAGCAACCGTGCCGATAGATTATTTTTCCAACGAATGTGCCTGTTGACTGTGCCAACGGACTATTTTACCCACCAAAGGTTAGTCAAAGGGATGTTTTTCCCACCAAAGGTGCCTAATGATCGTGTCAAATGGCTATTTTGCCAATCAAAGGTGCACCAATGCGCTGTTTTTTCACCGAATTTGCCTAATGACCACACCAACGAAATGTTTTGCCTACCTAATGTGTGACAACAGGCAGTTTTTCCCACCAACGGTCCCTAGCGACTGTGGCAACGTGCTATTTTTCCCACCAAAGTTGCCCAAAGGACTATTTTTCCCACCGAAGGTGCCTAGTCACTGTGTCAACGGGTGGTTTTATCCACTGAAGTTGGCTAATGACTGTGCCAATGAGGTGTTTTGCCCACTGAAGGTGCCTAATGAGTTGTTCTTCACACCAAAGGGGCCTAGCTGCTTGCCAACAGTCTACTTTGCCCACTGAAGGTGACTAGCGGCTGTGCTAACGTACTGTTTTACCCACCAAAGTTGCCCAACAGGCTATTTTCCCATCGAAGATGCCTAGTTACCCTGCCAATGGGCTGTTTTCCCAATAGAAGGTGCTTAGCAACCATGCCAACAGGTTATTTTGCCCACCGAGGGTGTGTTAACGGGTTGTTTTACCTACCGATAGTGCTTAGAGACCGTGCCAACAAGCTGTGTTACCCACCAAAGTTGCCTAGCGACCGTGCCAATGGGTTGTTTTGGTCACCGAATGTGGCCAACGAGTTGTTTTTCCCACCAAAGGAGGCTAGTGACCGTGCCAACGGGTTGTTTTACTCACCAAAATTGCCCAACAGGCCATTTTTCCTATCAAAGGTGCACCAACGCTTTGTTTTTCAATCAAATGTGCCTAGCGACCGTGCCAACGGGCTGTTTTTCCCACCTACGGTGCCTAGTGAATCAACAAACTAGTTTTTTTACCCAACAAAGGTGCCCAATAGGCTGTTTTACTCACCGAAGGTGCCTAGTCAATGTGCCAACGAGCTTTTTATCCCACCAAAGATGCCTCGCGACCATCCCAATGGTTGTTTTACCCACCGAAGGTGCCTAGAGACCATGCCAACAGGCTGTTTTACTCACCCAACATGCCTAGGGACCATGCCAACAAGCTGTTTTGGCCACCGAGGATGTCCAAAGATCGTGCCAACTGGTAGTTTTGCCCACCGAAGGTGCCCAGCGACCATGCCAATAGGGTTTTTGCCCACCGACGGTGAGCCAACTGTCTATTTTTCCCAACAAAGTTTCCTAGCGACTAAGCCAACTGGTTGTTTTGCCAACTGAAAGTGCCTAGTGACTATGCCAACAGGCTAATTTGCACACCTAAGGCGCATAGCAACCGTGTCAATGGGTTGTTTTGCCTACCGAGGGTGCCAAGCGATCATGCCAATGGGCTATTTTGCCCACCAAAGGCGCCTAGACACCAAGCAAATTGGCTGTTTTACCCACCGAAAGTACCCAACGGGTTGTTTTACCCACCGATGGTGCCTAGTGAACTATTTTTCCCATTGAAAGAGCCTGGCTGTCTTGCCAACGAGTTGCTTTGTCCATCAAAGGTGCCTAGTGACTATGCCAACGAACTGTTTTACCCACCGAAGGTGTCCAATAGGTCGTTTTCCCATTAGTGGTACCTAGCAACTGTGTCAATAGGTTGTTTTACCCACTAAAGTACCTAGCCACCATGTCAACGGACTGTTTTCCCCACCAAAGTGCCAAACAGGTTGTTTTTCCCATCGATAGTGCCTAGTGACCATCCGAACGAGTTGTTTTACGCACCAAAGGTGCCTAGCGATCATGCTAATGGGTTGTTTTGGCCACCGAATGTTCCCAATGAGTTGTTTTTCCTACCGAAGGAGGCTAGTGACCGTGTGAATAGGTTATTTTACTTACCAAAGTTACCCAACGGGTCGTTTTTCCCATTAAAGGTGCGCCAATGCTTTCTTTTTTCAACCAAATGTTCCTAGTGACCGTGCGAATGTGCAGTTTTTCCCATTGAAGGTGCCTAGCAAATGAGCCAATAGGCTATTTTTCCCACCGAAGGTGAGCCAATGAGCTGTTTTTTCCATCGTATGTACCTAGTGACCGTGCCAATGAACTGTTTTGCCCATCAAAGGTGTGCCAACGATTTGTTTATCCTACTGAAGGTGCATAGCAATCTTTTTAACAAGTTATTTTGCCCATCGAAGGCACGCCAACGCATTGTTTTTTTGTTGAAAGTGTCTAGAGACCATGCCAACGGACTGTTTTACTCATTGAAGGTGTGCCAACGGGCTATTTTTCCCACCGAAGGTCCCTAGCGACCATGCCAACTAGTTATTTTTCCCACCGAAGGTGCCCAATGGGCTGTTTTTCTTACCAAAGGTACCTAGTCACCATGCCATTAGGTTGTTTTGCCCACAGACGGTGCCTAGAGACCATGCCAACGGATTGTTTTGCCAACTAAGGGTAGCTAGCAGTCTTGCCAACGTGTTGTTTTGCCTATCGATGGTGCCCAACTGATTATTTTTCCCGCTAAAGGTTCCTAGCGACCGTGTCAACGGGTTATTTTACCCATCGAAGGTCCCCATTGGGCTGTTTTGCCTACTGAAGGAGCCTAACGACCATGCATACAGGTTGTTTTACCCATCAATGGTATCAGGCAACTATGCTGACGGATTGGTTTATGACCGAATGTGCCTATTGACCATGCCAATGAATTGTTTTACCCATCAAAGGTTTGTCAAAGGGATTTTTTCCCACCGAACGTGCCCAACATGCTGTTTTTCTCACCGAGGGTGCCTAGCCACTATGCCAACGGACTGTTTTGCACATCGAAGGTGCCTATCTACCATGCGAACGGGTTAATTTTCCCTTCAAAGGTGCCTAAAAGGCTGTTTTTCTCGCAGAAGGTGCCTAGTCACTATACCAATGGGTTATTTTTCCCATCGAAGGTGCCTAGTGACCGTGTCAACTAGCTGTTTTATCCATCGAAAGTGCCTAGTGATAGTGCCAATGGGATTATTTACCCACCAATGCCAATGGGTTGTTTTACCCGCCTAAGGTTCCTAGCGACTGTGCCAACGGGTCATTTTCTCCACCATAAGTGCCTAGCGACTGTGCCAACAGACTGTTTTGACCACCAAAGGAGCATAGTGGTCGTGTCAACGGACTGTTTTGGCCACCAATGTTGCCTAGCGATTGGGCCAACTAGCTATTTTCCCAACGGAAGGTGCCTAGCAATCGTGCCAACATGTTGTTTTGCCCACCATGGTGCATAGTGGCCATGTGAACGGGCTGTTTAGCCCACCAATGGGTTATTTTTCCCACATAGATGCCTAGCCACCATGCCAATGTGTTGTTTTATCCATCGAAAGTGCCCAACGGGTTGTTTTTTCCACCGATGATGCCTAGTGATTATGCCAACGATTACCCACCAAAGGTGCCCAATGATAGTGCCAATGGGAAGTTTTGGCCACCGAATGTGCCCAATGAGTTTTTTCCCACCAAAGGGGGCTAGCAACTTTGCCAACCAGATGATTTTTCCATTGAAGGTGACTAACAACCGTTCCAACGGGTTGTCTTACTCACCGAAGGAGCATTAAGGGATGTTTTTCCCACTAAAAGTCTATCAATGCTCTATTTTTTGAAGCAAATGTGCCTAGTGATTGTGCCAAAAGGCTGTTTTTCCCTCCAAAGGTGCCTAGTGACTGAACAAATGGGTTGTTTTACCCATCAAAGGTAGCAAACAGGCTGTTTTATCACTGAAGATGACTAGCCACCGTGCAATGGGCTTTTTATCCCGTCGAAAGTGTCTAGCAGCCAGACTGTGCCAACGTGCCATTTTGCTGACCAAACTGTGCCAATGGGCTATTTTTCCCATTAAACGTGCCTAGTGACAGTGCCAACGAGTTGTTTTACCCACCAATGGTGCCCAACAGGCAAATTTTCCCACCCAAGTTGCCTAGCCACCGTGCCAAAGGGTTGTTTTGCCCACCGAAGGTGCCTCACAACTATGCCAATGGGTTATTTTACCTACCGAGGATGCCCAACGAGCTGTCTTTCCTGCCAATGGTGCCTAGCCACCATACCAACTGACTGTTTTGCCCATCGAAGGTGCCTATCGACGATGTCAATGGGCTGGTTTACCCACTAAAAGTGCCCAACGGGTTGTTTTGCCCATCGATGATGCCTAGTGACCATACCAACGAGCTGTTTTACCCACCAAATGTGCCTAGCGTTCGTGCCAATGGACTGTTTTGGCCACCGAATATGCCCAACGAGCTTTTTCTCCCACCGAAAGGAGCTAGCAGCCATGCAATAGGATGTTTTGCCCATTGAAGGTGCTTAGTGACCATGTGAATGGGTTGTTTTACCCACTAAAGGTGCCCAATGGGCTGTTTTCCCCAATGAAGAGGCGTCAATGCTCTCTTTTTTCAACCAAACGTGCCTAGCTACTGTCCCAATAAGTTGTTTTTCCTACCAAAGGTGCCGAGCGACTAAACGATCGGGCTGTTTTGCCCACCAAAGCTGCCCAACAGGCTGTTCTTCCTACCGAAGGTGCCTGACCATCATGCCAATGGTCTTTTTATCCCACATAAAGTGCGTAGCTACCAGACCGTGCCAATGTACTATTTTACACACCGAAGGTGTGCCAATGGGCTATTTTTCCCACCGAAGGTGCCTAATTACCGTGCCAACAAGCTGTTTTACCCACCAAAGGTGCCCAATAGGCTGTTTTTCCCACTAAAGGTGCCTAGCCATCGTGCCAAAGGGTTGTTTTGCCCACTGAGTGTGCCCAACGGGCTTTTTATCCCATCGAAGATGCCCAATGACCAGACCGTGCCAAAGGTGCCTAGTTATCGTGCCAATGAGCTGTTTTACCCACTGAAGGTGTGTCAGTAGGCTATTGTTCCTGTTGAAGGTGCCTAGTTATCGTGCCAATGAGCTGTTTTACCCACTGAAGGTGCCCAATAGGCTGTTTTTCCCAACAAAGGTGCCTAACCACCCTACTAAACAGCTGCTTTACCCACCGAAGGTGCCTAGCGACCATGCCAATAGGTTATTTTACCCACCAAAAGTGCCCACCGGGTTGTTTTGCCCACCAATGGTGCCTAGTGACCGTGCTAACGAGCTATTTTACCCACTAAAGGCACCTAACAATCGTGCTAATGGACTGTTTTAGCCACAGAATGTGTGCAATAAGTTGTTTTTCCCACTGAAGGGGTCTAGCAAAAGTGCCAACGGTATGTTTCTCCCATTGAAGCTGCCTAGGGACTGTGCCAACGGGATGTTTTACTCACTGAAGGTGCCCAAAGGGTTGTTTTGCCCAGCGAAGATGCATCAACGCTTTGTTTTTTAACCAAATGTGCCTAGTGACTTTGCCAATGGGCTGTTTTTCCCACCAATGGTGCCTAGCGACTGAACGAAAGGGCTATTTTGCCCACCAAAGGTGCCCAACGGGCTGTTTTTCCCACTAACGGTGCCTGGCCACCCTACCAACTGGCTTTTTATCCCACTGAAATTGCCTAACGACTAGACCATGCCAACGTACTATTTTACCTACCGAAGGTGTACCAACGTGCTATTTTTCCCATTGAAGGTGCCCAATAGGCTTTTTTTCTCACCGAAAGGTGCCTTGTCACAATGCCAACAGGCTGTTTTGCCCACTGAAGGTGCCTAATGACCATGCCAATAGGTTATTTTGTCCTCCGAGGGTGCCCAACGAGTTATTTTTTTAGGAAGGCTATGTTTTTCCCCGAAGGTGCCTAGTCACCGTACCAACCGACTGTTTTGACTATCGAAGGTGCCTAGTAACTATGCCAATGGGCTATTTTACCCATTAAAAGTGCCTAATGGGTTGTTTTACCCATCGATGGTGCCTAGTGACCATGCCAACGAGCTATTTTACCCACCAAAGGTGCCTAGCGACCATGCCAATGGGTTGTTTTGGCCACTGAAAGTGCCCAATGAGTTGTTTTTCACACCAAAAGAGGCTAGTGACTATGCCAACGGGTTGATTTATTCACCAAAGTTACCCAATGGGTCATTTTTCCCATCGAAGGTTCACCAAAACTCTATTTTTTCAACCAAATGTGTCTAGCTACTGTGCCAAAGGGTTTTTTTTCCCACTGAAGGTGCCTAGCAAATGAGCGAACAGGTTGTTTTGTCCACCAAAGGTGCCCAATGGGCTGTTAGCCACCGTGCCAATAGGCTTTTTATCCCATCAAAGGTGCCTAGCGACCATCCTAACGGGCTGTTTTCTCCATCGAAGTTGCCTAGAGACCGTGCCAATAGGCTGTTGGGTCACCTAATGTGCCTAGGGACCATGAAAACGAGCTGTTTTGTCCATCGAGGTTGTCTAAAGATCATGCGAACGGGTAGTTTTGCCCACTGAGGTTACCGTGCCAACGAGGTCTTTTGCCCATCGAATAGCACAATGATCTATTTTCCCATTGAAGGGGCCTAACTGCCTTGCCAACGAGTTGCTTTGCCCATCGAAGGTGCCTAGTGACCGTGGCAACGGACTGTTTTACCCACCAAAGTTGCCCAACAGACTATTTTTCCCATCAGTAGTACCTAGCAACTATATCAACAGGCTGTTTTGCCCAAGAAAGTGCCTAGCTACTATGCCAACAGGCTTTTTTACCAATCGAAAGTGCCTAAGGGGTTGTTTTGCCCACCGATGGCACCTAGTGACCGTGCCAATGAGCTGTTTTACCCACCAAAGGTGCCTAGCGATTATGCCAATGGGCTATTTTTGCCACCAAATACGCCCAATGAGTTGCTTTCCCACCGAAGGAGGCTAGCAGCCATGTCAACAGGATATTCTACCTATTAATGGTGCCTAGCGACTGTGCCAACGGGTTGTTTACTCACCGAAGGTGCCCAAAGGGTTGTTTTCCCCACTGAAGGTGCATCAATGCTCCGTTTTTTCAAGCAAATGTGCCTACTGACTGTCCCAACGGGCTGTTTTTCCTACGAAAGGTTCCTAGCCACCGTGCCAAAGGGCTTTTTATCCCACCAAAGGTGCGTAGCGACCAGACCGTGTCAACGTACTAATTTACCTACCGAAGGTGTGCCAACGGGCTATTTTTCTAACCGAATGTGCTTAGTGACTATGGCAATGAGCTATTTTACCCACCAACGGTGCCCAACATGCTGTTTTCCTACCAAAGGTGCCTAGCCACCATGCCAACGGGTTGCTTTGCCCACTAAAGTTGCCTACCAACCATTCCAATGAGTTATTTTATCTGAAGAGGGTGCCCAACGAGCTATTTTTCTCTCAAAAGGTGCCTAGCCATCATACCAACTGGTTATTTTACCCACTGAAGGTGGCTAGCAACCATGTCAGTGGGCTGTTTTACCCATCAAAAGTGCCCAATGGATTGTTTTGCCCACCAAAGGTTCCTATTGACCGTTCCAACGAGCTTTTTTACCCACCACAGATGCATAGCGATCGTATCAATGGGTTGTTTTGGCCACCGAATGTGCCTAATGAGCTGTTTTACCCACCCAAAGTGCCCAATTGGTTGTTTTGCCCATCGATGGTGCCTAGTGTGTTATTTTTCCTATTGAAGGGGCCTAGCTGCCTTGTCAACGGGTTGCTTTGTGTACTGAAGGTGCCTAGTGACTATGCCAACGGACTGTTTTACCCACCGAAAGTGCCTAATAGGCTGTTTCTCCCATCAGTGGTACCTAGCAACTATGTCAACATGATGTTTTGAACACCAAAGTGGCCAGTTATCATGTCAATGGGTTGTTTTGCCTATCGAAAGTGCCAAACGGGTTGTTTTGCCCACTGATGGTGCCTAGTGACCATGTGAACGAGCTGTATTACCCACTAAACGTGCCTAATGATCCTGCCAATGGGCTGTTTTGGCCACCAAATGTGCCCAACGAGTTGTTTTTCCCACCAAAGGAGGGTAGTGACCATGTGAACAGGTTGTTTTACTTACCAAAGTTACCCAACGGGTCATTTTTCCCACTGAAGGTGCACCAATGCTCTGATTTTTCAACCAAATATGCATAGTGACCGTGCCAATGGGCAGTTTTTCCCATCGAAGGTGCCTAGAGAATGAGCCAATGGGTTGTTTCTCCCACCGAAGGTGAGCCGATGTGCCTTTTTTCCACCAAATATACTTATTGACCGTGCCAGCGGATTGTTTTGCCCACCGAAGGTGTGCCAATAGGTTGTTTATCCCACCAAAGGTGCATAGTAATCGTGTCAACGGGCTATTTTATCTATCGAAGGCACGCCAATGTGTTATTTTTCCATTGAAAGTGCCTAGCGACCATGTCAACGCACTGTTTTACCCACCGAAGGTATGCTAATGGGCTATTTTTCCCACTGAAGGTCCCTAGCGACTGTGCCAACGGGTTATTTTTCCCACCGAAGATACACAACAGGCTGTTTTTCCCACTGAGGGTGCCTAGCCACTATGCCAACGGGCTGTTTTGCCCATCAAAGGTGCTTATCGACCATGTGAATAGATTATTTTGCTTACCGAGGGTGCCCAACTTGCTGTTTTTCCCACAGAAGGTGCCTAGCCATTGTACCAACAAGCTGTTTTTCCCACTGAAGGTGCCCAATTGGCTATTTTGCCCACCAAAGATGCCTAGCGATTGTGTCAACGGGCTATTTTGCACTCCGAAGGTACCTGACGGGCTATTTTACCTATCGAAGGAGCCTAACGACCATGCCTATGGGTTGTTTTGCCCACAGATGGTATCTAGCAACCGTGCTGACGGATTGTTTTTCGACCGAATGTGTCTATTGACCGTACCAACGGACTATTTTACCCATCGAACAATTACCAACGTGCTGTTTTTCCATTGAATGTGCCTCTCGACCAAGCCAACGGACTGTTTACCCATCGAAGGTGTGCGAACGAGCTGTTTTTCCTACTGCAGGACCTTATCGGCCCTACCAACGGGCTATTTTTCCTACCAAAGGTGCCCAACGGACCTTGCCAACATATTGTTCTTCCTTTCAAAGGTGTACCATCAGACTATTTTTCCCACCGAAGGTGCCTAGTGACTGTGCCAACGATTTGTTTTACATACTGAAGGTGCCCAACAGGCAATTTTTTCTACTGAAAGTGCCTAGCCAACCCTGTGAACGGGCTATTTTGCCGACTGAAGGTACCTAGTGATCATCCCAACGAGTTATTTTTCCCACTGATGGTGCCCAACCGGCTGCTTTTCCTACCGAAGGTGCCTAGCCACTGTACCAACCCGCAATTTTGCCTACTGAAAGTGCCTAGCGACCATGCCAACGGGTTGTTTTACCCACGAAAAGTGCACAACAGGTTGTTTTGCCCACCGATCATGCCTAGTGACCATGCCAATGAGCTGTTTTACACACCAAAGATGCCTAGCGATTATGCCAATGGGTTGTTTTGGTCAACAAATATGCCCAATGAGCTATTTTTTCCCACCAAAAGGGGCTAGTAGCCATGCTAACAGGATGTTTTGCACATTGAAGGTGCCCAGTGACCGTGCCAACAGATTGTTTTACTCACCAAAGATGCCTAGCGATCATGCCAATGGGTTATTTTGGCCACCGAATATGCCCAATGAGTTGTTTTTCCCACCGAAAGGGGCTAGCATCTGTGCCAACGGGATGTTTTACACGTTGAAGGTGCCTAATGACCATGCCAATGGGTTGTTTTACTTATCAAAGGTGCCCAAAGGGCTATTTTTGTAACCAAAGATGCATCAATGCTGTCTTTTTTAAACCAAATGTGCCTAGTGACTGTGCCAACAACTGCTTTTCCCACCAAAGTTGCCAAACAACTGAACGAACGGGCTGTTTTGCCCACCAAATGTGGCCAAAGGGCTGTTTTTCCCGTCGAAGGTGGTTAGCCACCGTGCCAATGGGCTTTTTATCCCATTGAAGGAGCCTAGTGTCTTGACCTTGCCAACGTACTATTTTACCTACCAAACGTGTGCCGACGGGCTATTTTTCCAACCAAAGGTGCCTAGTGATAATGTCAATGAGCTGTTTTACCCAACCAAAGGTGCCCAACAAGCTCTTTTTCGCACTAAAGGTACCTAGCCACCATGCCAACAGGCTGCTTTGCCCATTGAAGGTGCCTAGTGACCATGTCAATGGGTTATTTTGCCTACCGAGGATATTCCAACATGCTGTTTTTCTTACCAAAGGTGCCTAGCCACCGTACCAATTGGCTGTTGTGCGTACCAAAGTTGTCTAGCGACCATGCCAATGGGCTATTTTACCCACCAAAAGTGCCTAATAAGTTGTTTTGCCCATCGATGGTGCCTAATGACCATTTGAACGAGCTGTTTTACCCAGCAAAGGTGTATAGCAACCGTGCCAATGGGTTGTTTTGGCCATTGAACGAGCCTAATGGGTTGTTTTTCCCATCAAAGGAGGCTAGTGACCGTGCCAACAGGTTCTTTTACTCACTGAAGGTGCCCAAAGGACTGTTTTCCCACCGAAGATGCATTAACGCTCTAATTTTTGAACCAAATGTGCCTAGTGATTGTACCAACAGGCTGCTTTTCCCACCAAAGGTGCCCTGCGACAGAAAGAATGGGCTGTTTAGCGCACCAAAGGTGCCCAATGGGCTGTTTTTCCCACCAAGGTGCCTAGCCACCATTTCAAGATGCTTTTTATCCCATCGAAGGTGGCTAGCGACCAGACCGTGCCAACGTACTATTTTACCTACTGAAGGTGTGCCAATAGGATATTTTTTCCACCGAAGGTACTTAGTGACCGTGCCAACAAGCTATTTTACCCACCAAAGGTTCCTATCAAACGTGCCCAATAGGCTATTTTGGCTACCGTACCAACGGGATGTTTTTCCCATTGAAGGTGCCTAGCGACCTCCTAATGTTTTACTCACCGAAGGTGCCCAAAGGGTGGTCTTCCCCATTGAAGGTGTATCAATGCTCTATTTTTTCAAAAAATTGTGCCTAGTGACTGTACCAATGAGTTGTTTTTCCCACCAAAGGTGCCTAACGACTGAACGAACGAGCTGTTTTGACCACCAAAGGTACCTAATGCACTGTTTTTTCCACCGATGGTGTCTATCTACTGTGCCAACGGGCTTTTTATCCCACCGAAGGTGTCTAGCGACCAAACCATGCCAACATACTTTTTGCCTACCGAAGGAGTGCAAACTGGCTATTTTTCCCATCAAAGGTGCCTAGTGACCAAGCCAATGAGCTGTTTTATCCACCAAAGGTGCACAACATACTAGTTTTCCCACTGAAGGTGGCTAGCCACGATGCCAATTGGCTCTTTTGCCCACTGAAGGTGCCTAGCAACCATGCCAACGGGTTATTTTGCCCACTAAAGGTGCCAAATAAGCTGTTTTTCCCGTCAAAGGTGCTTAGCCATCGTACCAATTTGCTGTTTTGCCTACCAAAGGTGCCTACTGACTAGCCAATAGGCTGGTCTACCCACCAAAAGTGCCCACCGATGGTGCTTAGTGACCATGCCAACAAGTTGTTTTTCCCACCAAAGGTGCCTAGCGATTGTGCCAATGGGCTGTTTTGGTCAACAAATATGCCGATGAGCTATTTTTTCCCACCAAAGGGGGGCTAGTAGCTGTGCCAATAGGATGTTTTACACATTGAAGGTGCCTAGTGACCATGCCAACAGGTTGTTTTACTCACCAAAGGTGCCTAAGGGGCTATTTTTCCCACCAAAGATGGATCAACGTTCTGTTTTTCAACCAAATGTGCATAGTGAATATACTAAAGGGTTGTTTTTCCTAACAAAGGTGCTTAGCGACTGAACAAATTGGCTGTTTTACTGCCAAAGGTGCCCAACGGGCTCTTTTTCCCACCGAATGTGCCTAACCACCCTGACAGTAGGCTATGTTGCCCACTAAAGGTGCCTAGCGAGCATGCTAATGGGTTATTTTACCCACCTTAGGTGTGCCGTGCCCAATGGTCTTTTTCTCCGTTCGAAACATGTTGTTTTGCCCATCAAAGGTGCCTAGTGACCATGCCAATGAGGTGTTTTACTCACCAAAGGTGCCCAAAGGGCTGTTTTTCTAGCCGAAGATCCATCAACGGTCTCTTTTTTCAACCACATGTGCCTAGTGATTGTACCAATGGGCTGTTTTTCCCACCAAAAGTGCCTAGTAACTAAAGGAATGGGCTGTTTTGCCCATCAAAGATTGCCAATGGGCTATTTTTCCCACCAAAGATGCCTAGCCACCATGCCAACGAGCTTTTTATCCCACCGAAGGTGTCTAGCAATCGAACCTTGCCAAGGTACTATTTTACCTTCCAAATATGTGCCAATGGGCTATTTTTTCCACCAAAGGTGCCTAATGATCGTGCCAACGAGCTGTTTTACCCACCAAAGGTGCCTAATAGGCTGCTTTTCCCACCGAAGCTACCTAGCCACCGTGCCAACAGGCTGTTTTGCCTATTAAAGGTGTCTAGCGACAATGCCAATTGAAGGTGCCTATCGACTGTGCCAACGAGCTGTTGTGCTCACCCAACGTGCCTAGGGTCCATGCCAATGAGCTGTTTTGCCCACAGTGGGTGTCTAGAGACTACGCCAACGGGTAGTTTTGCCCACCAAAGGTGCCTAGCGACTATGCTAATGGGGTATTTTACCCACCGAAGGATCTCAACGGGCTGTTTTGCCCATTAAAGGTGCCTAACGACCATGCCAATGGGCTTTTTATCCCACCAAATGTGCCTAGCAATTAGCCCATGTCAACGTACTATTTTACCTACTGAAGGTGTGCCAACGAGCTATTTTTATCACCGAAGATGCCTAGTGACCGCGCCAATGAGATGTTTTACCCACCAAAGGTGCCCAACAGGCTATTCTTCCACCGAAGGTGCCTAGCCACTGTGTCAACGGGCTGTTTTGCACACTAAACATGCCTAGCGACCATGACAATGGTTATTTTTCCCAGTGAGGGTGTCCCAATGGGCTATTTTTCCTATCGAAGATGCCTAGCCACCGTACCAACCGGCTATTTTGCCCACCGAAGGTACCTTATGGCAATGCCAACATTTTACCCACTAAACGTGCCCAATGGGTTGTTTACCCCACCGATGGTGCCTATCGATCGCGTCAACGGGTTGTTTTACATACTGAAGGTGCCTAAAGGGTTGTTTTCCCACCGAAGATGCATCAACATTCTGTTTTTCAACCAAATATACCTAATGACTATGCTAGCGTGCTTTTTTTCCTCACCAAAGGTGCCTAGCGACTGAACAAATGGGCTGTTTTGCTCACCAAAGGTGCCCAACAGGTTGTTTTTCCCACCGAAGATGCCTAGCCACCGAGCCAATGGGCTTTTTATCCCACCGAAGGTGCCTAGCATCAAGATTGTGCCAACGTACTATTTTACCTACCAAAGGTATGCCAATGGGCTATTTTTCCCACCGAAGATGCCTAGTGACCGTGCCAACGAGCTGTTTTATCCACCAAATATGATCAACAGGCTGTTTTTCCCACCGAAGGTGGCTAGGCACTATACCCATGGACTATTTTGCCCACTAAAGGTTCCCAGCAACCATATCAATAGGTTATTTTCCCCCCTAGGGCGTGCCATCAAGCTATTTTTCTTGTCGAAGGTACCTAGCCACCGTACCAATTAGTTGTTTTTCCTATCGAAGGTGCTTAGCAACCATGCCAACAGGTTGTTTTACCCATAAAAAGTGCCCAATGGGTCGTTTTGCCTGCCAATGGTGCCTAGTGACAGTGCCAACGAGTTGTTTTACCTGCTAAAGGTGCCTAATGACTATACCAATTGTAACACCCCACTCCCGTCGGACCTGAACCCGATATCAACAGTGATATCCGAATCCGTGCCCCGCGAGGGTGGCGTGTCACATCACTTCACTAAACAAAAGT
>JAOTJB010123901.1:0-19528 GCA_027123815.1 Erythroxylum minutifolium | reverse complement strand
TTTAGAACAATTGGTAATTTTAGCAAGACAATTATCCAATTAATTCCCTTTAGTCATACATAGGAGATTAAATTAGTGAAGTTAATTTCTCAAGAATATTCCACACCGATTGATCAAATCGTTCTTTTCTTCCATTTAAATTAGTTTACGTTTCAGTTTAATTGCTTTATTTTCTTTAAAACCTTTTACTTAACAAATCTGGTTAGGGTGTTTAGGATTGCATTTTTTTTATTTTCATGTTTAATTTGAGTGGACCAATTTCATCTCCGTGGGAGACAAGCCTAGGTATTTGACTATAATTACCTCGTATACTTATGAGTAGGATAGCCTAGGTTTTTAAAACTTATTTTGGCACAACAATTTACAAGAGAGAAATTTCATAACCTAATAATTTCTACTAGTCCAAATAAAAAACTTATATGTATACTGAATCATGACTGCAAAATCAATGCTAAAGTGAATCCTTATCTAGACATTATTTGTATATGAATTCTTTGTTCAACTATTTGCTTTTTTTGTTATTCTTGGTCTGCTCCTTTGTTTTATTTTATTTTATTTTATTATTCAACTTCATCAATCAACTAGTTAACATATTTTAATTCTTTGACTCTTTAGTAGTAGGAGAGTAATATAAATTGTTTTAGCTTCCTTGAAGAATCTATGCTTTATTAAGTACTATATTATTAATCAAAAATAAGTGTACATGTATTAAGTTATGAGTGAATATATTATAATAGAGAGAGGAGTAGAAACAATATAATAAGTTTTTGACCCCATTATTGTGGAAGAAATTAGTGTTTAAGAAAATTAAAATCTATCGGTCTACTTTTTTTATTTGTTTGACATGAGCTCTGGAAAAATGGGTTAAAAAAGGGTTGGAAAAGAAAATGCTTATCAAGGAAGAGACCTAAGACATACAACTTAGCACAATGGAGATGGATCATAGGGTAATATTGGAATATGCAAAACCATATATAAAAGAGATGCAATCTAGTATTTCAAGCTTGAAAATCAACGTTAACTCTTTTGAGATCAAGCCAAAGGTTACTTAAATGTTGCTATAGCATGCTTAGTTTGATGGATTATTAGATGAAGATCCCCAACGCACATATCACCATCTTTTTAGAGATTAGTGAAACCTTTAAGATTAATGGAGATACCAAAAATGCGATAAGCTGAGGTTCTTTTTATTTTATTTAAAGGATGGAGCTAAGCTATGTTTGGAGGAATTATTTGTAGCCTCAATCACAACATGGAAAAAAAGTAGCTATGAAGTTCTTAACCAAATATTTTACGCTAGTAAATAAAACAAGATTGAGGAATGACATTTATACCAACCTAGATTTTGGAATTGAGATATTATACAAAATAGGGGAGAGATATAAAGATCTGTTAAAGAAGTTCCTATATCATGACCTACCAATATGGATGCAGATTCATGCATTATATGATGGTCTTATTTACTTTAAAAGGACATGATTGATGCAACAACTAGAGGAACAATTAATAATAAGGCTCTTAAGGCAACCCTTGATCTTATTGAAGAGATGAATATGAACAATTATCAGTGACAATAAAAAAGGAAAATAACCAATACGCTATATGGAAGAGGACATTAATGTTGTAAATGTCAAATTAGAAACCTTATGATTGAAAAAGTGAAGCAAGTTGACTATATATGGAGTTTTCCAATGATAGAGTAACCCTTACAATAAGACATGTAATTTAAGGTGGAGGAATAACCCGTATTTTTCTTAGAGCAATTAAACAACTCAAAGATAACCTCAAGTAAGACATCATTAACCTCAGTAAGGGAAGAAAGAATTAAGCCTATAGGACTTAATGAGAATATATCAATAATTGAAGATAGATTTTAGAAATAAAAAGTTTGATTCCAGAACTAGGAGACTTCAATTTAGAATTTTGAAACTCAAACTAGGAAACTAAAAAAATTTGTAGATAAAAGACCTAAAAGAAAATTGTCTGGTGATATGATACCTAATCCCAAGGAGTATGTAAAGGTAATAATCATAAGGAGTGAGAAGATTCAACTAATCATATGGATAAGGAAGAAAAAATAAGGGGTACTAGTGAGGAGGAAGTGTTAAAGATCGTATTAGATGAAGGCAAAACCACCATCCTCTTAGACATTTTCAATTAAAGCTAGAAATCTAGGGAGTTTTACTATTTTCTATAAAATTGGTGGTATTCTCATAAATAAGGGATTAACAAACTTAGGGTTTAGTATTATTCTAATGTCTAATACCATACTTAAGAAACTAGGGATGGAAGAACTATAACTTACTAGGATAAGATTGCAATTAACAGATAAATCAATTAAAAATACCAGAGGTATTAGATAGAATACTTTGATTAAAATTGATAGGTTTAGTTTTTGAACTAAATTTTATATCCTTGATATAAATATGATAATGAAGAGGATCTAATTTTAGGTAGTCCTTTTTTTGCTACAACTAGGGTAATTTTAATTGTTAGAGAGAAAACTAAATTTTAACGTTAGAGAAAATAGGTTCTCTTCTCAATCTCTAATGAATAAAACTAATTTGTTGTTAGCAATGATTCATGAAAGCTAACTATTCTAATCTTTTTTAGGAAGTTATTAAGCGTGAAATTAAGGTACTAAGGAATAGAAGGAATAAGGACTCAATGAAAGAAAGAGAAAATGAGATAAGGAGGGCCTTTTCTTGGCACCAACTATGATAAAAATGAAGGGAGTCACTTTCATTTTGTATATCAAAAAAGAATTATGAAGAAGCATTTAGTTGTTAAATGAAATTTTCATGTTTGTGTTGACATTGATGCTTGAATTAATGGTTTATACTATGAATTGGTGTTGAATAATTATAGTCTCGTACTTTTTATCCCTATAATTAAGATCAAGCATTGGTGTTGTTATCATAACTCAATGTAAGTAATGGAGGTCAAGATATTCAAATCTAATTACAGTTAGGATGGTGTTAATAGGAACTTATATGGAGCATTAGTGGGTTGTAGCATGTTGTTTGTACTGATATTGTAAAAAATTATTAGTGTAGGCACATGTCATATAGAAGGTGTTGGTGTATTTTGATCTAGAATAAAATGAAAAAGTTTAATAGACCATATATTATATCTCTTGTGTAAAAGAATGATCAAGACACCTAAGCAAGTAAGAAAAACATTATGTTTATCTATTCTTGAATGTAGAATTGGCTTTTCCTATTATACGTTGTTATGAAGTTCAATTATAAGGACGGAATAACATTTTAAGTATGTAAATATGATAATGAACAATGCGACCATTGTGGAATTTACCTCTGTTGCTTTGAAATTTTAGTATAGGGATTGAAACCCTAAATCATCAATTATGGTAGTTCCATATTTGTAGGCTTTATGAACCCTACATGATTTGTTATGTTTAGGGATGGCATTAAGTCGAGCAGGGCCTAGGCTGTTACTAGACCGGCCTGACCTATGAACTGAAACTCAGCTCGACCTTTTGTTTTTTAAAAAAATTAAAAAACGACATCATTTTTGGCAATCGAAGTCGTTTTGTATGGTCGATTCGAGTAGTTTTGGCCCGTGGTCCTGACAACCTAGGCAGAAGTCTGGCCGGGTCAGGCCAATATTGCATTCTAAGTTATGTTTGGTTTATGGTTATATATTTTTGTTAATTTTATATGATTTTTAGTGGAAGGAGTTGGTTAAGATTTGAAAGCAATTACATAATCGGTTAATGTCAAAGGATTTCCACTGCTTGTGCCATCTATACCTACCTTTTATAAACCAAACATTAAATTAAAACACACCCCTTATCTCAATTTTAGGCATATATATATATAGGTATGTATGTATGTATATTACATTTTATTAGTAATTCAGCTAGTGAAATAAGTTTCATTTACGAGAAGGTATACTTATATTTTATTTAACATGACTTTAAGTTACATTAATTAGGCTTCTTCATATATTGTTCAATACTCGTGTCACAAATCGTGAAATCAAACAAAGCATATATGTCTCAAATGCAATAAAAGGTTAAAGACAAGTCATAGATGTTAACAGGAACACATTTGTCCAATATAAATGACAATAAAAAGCAAGAAGTTTATACAATGAGATGAAAAGTTCTAAAATAAAAACACCACTAGGGATATTTCCTAGCTTTTCTAGGATAAAATTATACATTTCTAAACTCAATATAAGTAACAAATTAGGTTAACAGTGACCTTAAAAACTATCCCTCCACCACGTACTTCATAATTAGAAGCATAATTAACACAAGCATAATATATGGATATAAGAGCTAAAGTTTAGTAAGATAACGAGGTGATAAGTCATGCTCATAAATTTCTTCAACAAGCTAAATACTAGCCTTAGCTTTACAACGATGCATCATTAAAGCCATAGGTAAATGCTTGTCATTGTTAACAAGTCTAATTTCATCCCATTACTTTGAGGAGAATGTCTATAAGATAATGGCTTCCCATAAATTTTCTTAATAAATTGTCCTAATCTTACCTAAAAAAAAAGGAATCATAAGATGGCATTGAGTTGGAATTAGGATCAATTCCATATATTCTTAATACATTTATTTCCTTCTTATTATCAACTCTAGAAAATAAAGAATGGAACTTTTCTTTTGCAAAGTAAGAATCAATGATAACACATTTAAATGTTACTTATATTTAATGAAAGTTAGAGTTTGTACCGTTTGATATAAAAATTTTAGCATGTCTTTTGTCTAAACTAATTTTCAAGGAAAAGGGAAGCATAAAGTTTCTTCTATTATTAGTTTTAGATGTCCTTGAATAATACAACTATATATTCAAGGTTTTAATTTTGGATGTTTCCACTTTAGTCACCTTTGATTTAATATAACATACTACAAAAGATGTCATATAACAATGCACACAATACCAGTGCTCACAACACCTAATACCACAACAATGTATACAAAATTTAAGATTTAACTAATGCCCAAAATTTAATATGAAAATACCATGAATAAATACAATAAATACCATTCCTTAAAACAAAATATATTAGTACAAAGTATATCTAGTATTAAAATATGTATAAAATCACCACCTATAAAATTGAAAATACCATATATAATTTTAAAACATCAATATAGTTTTCAATATGGCTTGGTTTATGATGCCCATTTACATGACCTAATCACATGGCTTGGTTTCCTTTAAGAATGTAGCCAACTGAAAGGGAAGGAAGTTGAATAGGAAAATGGAAAAGTACAGAAATAAATGGCCTATTTGGATGAGAATGAATTTGTAGTAAGGAAACAGAATCTTGAGGCAATCGATACCATAATTTAGTAGAAAATAAAATCTTTCATAAAGGAACCACATATATTGGACTTAAATTAGTTACCATTTCACCTTTAATTTGCTTTTTTGGATGATAACATAAATTTATTAGTGTTTATTACAGTTGGATTAACTAACGAATATAAAGAAAAATTGCTAAAGGTGTTTAGTGAGCATAAGAAGGCATCAACGTGGAAAATTTCAAATGTTAATGGAAATAAGAATTTCACATAAAAAATCCTTGTGGAAAAAGGACATAAAATTATGATACAACCTCAAGTCCAAATATAAAGGAATTTATCAAAGATAAAGTGAACAAATTACGTAACTCAAGTATGATTTAACCATTTTTTGTTGACTTTTAAATGTGTTATGCGTAGATGGTTCTTGAGAAAAAGAAAATTTTCCCTAGTAAGAAGAATATATTGATCTTGATGAGAATGGTCATATTTTAGAGGATACACATTGACTATAGAAGGTTAAATGTTGTTGTGTATAAAGATGTTCATTGATAAAATGTTAGAGAGACACTCTAGGCATGTTCAATTGCTTTTTAAATGGATACTCACGTTACTTTCAAATTTTAATTGCACTTGAGGATGAGGAAATTGCAATTTTACATGTCCATAGGGAACGTTTTCACATTGGAGAATGCCTTTTGGGTTGTATAATACAACTTCAACATTTCAAAGGTGTATGATGGCCATCTTTGAAGATATGATGGAAGAAATCATGGAGGTCCTTATGGGCGATTTTTCTATTTTTAGTGATTCATATGACTAATTTTCCCATAATTTAGAATGGGTATTAAAAAGGTGCGAATAGAGTAATCTTATGCTAATTTAAAAAATGTCATTTTATAGTATAAGAGAGCATGTTAAAACACAAGCTTTCTCATAGAGGGATTAAAGTTGGTAGGCAAAGGTTAAAGCTATTGCAAAGCTACCTTCATTAACATTGACGAAGGCCATCTGGAGTTTTCTTAAACGTGCAGAATTTTATAGATGTTTTATTAGGGCTTTCTCCAAGATAGTGATGTTTATAAAATATAAACATGTTCTTAGTATTTTTTTTATATTTTCCACCTAAATTACCTTGGTATAATTAGTTTTATCTCTTCTTTTAGGTACTTGTGGAAGATATTCTTGAGAAATTATATAATCAAGAATTAAAGAAGATTAAAAGTAAAAATATAAAGAAGAAATATTTTTGGCTAAATATGAACCAACTTGATTGTGTGCTAGCTTAGGTTTCTCTTGAAGAACCTAGAGATAAAGACATAGTTTGATACATCAGGTTGAAGAGAGGATGTATGATAGAGAGAAAGTTTGCTAGGGCTACACGATCATATCTTAGCCTATATCCTCCATATAAGTTACAAAAATATATATAGTCTAAGACGCAATCATTTTTTTAGATTGTATTTACGGTAGATAGAATTTGTAGAAGGTGGAAAAAATTAGGGTTCAAAAGAATTTTTACTTTTCTTTTGTTATATTATTTAGTATTTATTATGTTTAGCAATTGCTTGCTGAAGTACAATTAGAGAACATATCTAAAAGCTATTTTAAATTGATAGAGATTGAAAGTCATTACGGAGAATTGATCACCAATAGTGATCGAGATTTTTATTGGGGAATACCTTAGCATGGTTGTTCTTCTTCTTTTAATTTTTGTATTTTCTATTTGAAGAATGATTTTAAGCTAAATAGTCTAAATATAGATTGGATGGAACCTTAATAGATATTTAGGTTTTTTAAATTCATTTTTTCAATAAAGGTTTATATGTTTAATATTTATGTGTTGTTCTTAATGCTAATCATACACAAATGTGAGCTTAAATATGATTTTAACAATATATCAATATAGTTAAGAGAAACTATTTATATGTTGATTTAGGTGTATATATTAAGGGTTAAAAAAGGATATAAAGATAAAATTATGTGATTTTTATAGTGTTATGGTAATCTTTTGTGAGGTTTTAAAAACTTATTGTATTCTAAGGGTAGCTAATCAAATAGATATATCAATTAATCAATTTAGGGATAGATTATTGTGTATCAATAAATTACAGATCAATACATTAAGAAACCTCATTTGTCTAAATGGTAGAATTCTTATAATTGAATAAAGTATAAAATAAGAAGTTAAGAGGAAATCTATGGTGGGTATTTTAGTTTAGCTTTAATTTAAGTAATCAAAAATCCACTTTACTATTGATTAAATAATGATAAGAAGATTAGATTTAGTATTATCTATTCCTTGTAAGATTAATACTTACTTGGCCATTGTATCAGTATAAAGTGATAGGTACTTTTTTCTTGGTTTAATATTATAATAATAAGGTTATATAAAACTCATACATCAGATAACTCTCCCTCTAATTGAACTACTTTATAAAGATATGCCATTTTACCTGCTAGGCTTATTTAGATGCTTTTACATTTTTAAAAGAGACTTTAATCAATACTCCTATCGTAAAAGCATTGAATTGGAATATTCTTTTTTTAGAATCTTAGACAAAATAATCCTCTTATATTGAAATTGATTTATTCCTTTTTAAGTTTTTCAATTATAAATTAACCCTAAGTGCATGATGTAGATGTAGCTATTACTGACAAATACAGGTCAAATCTCATAAAGACAATAAATACTAGTAATTACTATTATCGTATTATCTAATCTATAGATTGGATTTTGGATTTTTAAATTAAAAATTAAAATGAACTAGGCAACAATAAAGAGCACAAAAGATAAAAAAATCACTTAAAAACAGTATTAGAAATTAGTGTCTAGGTTATAAATCCCCCAAAACCTTTAAATAATTGATTCTTTTATTATGCAATTATTTTATTGAATATTAGACCGTAAAAATTCCTATCGTATGCTAATAACTCTCTCGAGTCTAATAATAACTAATCCTAGGGTTATTAATTGAATTACTTAGGTTAAAGTCCCTAAGATTGTTTTATTGATTTATAAATTCTACAATTATATTTGACCCTAATTGAGAGGATTTATATCAACCTATCTCTAGGTTTGCATTCAACTTCTTTCAATTATGGTATATATATTCATACACATGATTTCTCAATCTCTATGCTATGAAATTAGATTATGAACTAATATTCTGCATTTATTAGAAAATATAGTAAACATGTAATTGAATCATTATAGGCATTTAACTATCCTATTTGTTTTCCCAAGTACCGTAAGTGACGAGTCGTCTTTTAATATACTTGGTATCGAATCCCATAGGAATTGTATAGTCACCTTAGTAGTTTAAATTAAATCTTGTTTGAGCAATTAATTAATGAACAATTAGAAACAATCAAAGTAGCAATTGGGAGAAAAATCACAGAATTAAGGTTGCCAAAAACAAGAGGAATTGATGCTGAAATTGGAAAAACTAAATTACAAAAGTTAGGATTACCTTACTACCCTACGCAATCTTTCAAATTTTGTCAATATGATCGTGTTTAGTCCTAAGTATTTTCTAATGTCTCAGCCCTTTCTCTCTCAATACTTGGACTGAATAATCCTAAAATAATGATTAAAATCTAGTATGTGATCTCTCAACCTCCATTCCTAAACTAATCGTTAACTAGATTTGATTACCACTTTGGACAGAAGTAGCTTGATAAATGGAATGTCCCACATGAATGGCCACCCTCATGGTGCACTCACAACATATTTCTCAGCCCCATATCTCTATATAGACTAGCATCCAAATACCATAAACAAACATAAATGATCATAACATTACATATAGTGAAGTCTTACATTGGTTGGGTAAGAATAATCCTAAAATAGCTTAGCAATCCATCAAACACAACTCAGTCATCATCAATACAGGTTCCAAACTTTTGCCCATAAAATAAACAAAAATAAATCAAAGAAAAAAATGAGAAAAAGATAGGAAAAAGAAGCTTATTGCATGAGGAAGCAAGCCAGAAATTTGGACAACTTTGATGTAGCCTTGGAATCCCTAGTGTTCTTCTCCATTGTGCAGCTCCAAATGCCTCCTTTTTAGCCCTTCTTTGTTCAGCTATGTTCTCCCACGAAAATACCTTATTTTTGGCTCCTTTCCTTGCTTTTATGTAGCCCTACATCACTCATCATGAGGTTGGTACACCAAACCTCGACAACTATCATTTTTGCTCCCTTTCTCACATTTTTGTCACCTTTTCTCCTTATACTGACCCACTCACATGCTTCTTCTCTTATCTTGACATGCCCTTCTAATTTTGTGCAGTAATTATCCTTAAAACAAGGCTGACAATCTAGCCTTATTTTAAGGACAATTACTGCACAAAATCAGAAGGGCAGGCCAGGACAAGAGAAGAAGCAGTGTTTTGTGCCAGTCAAGTTTTTAAATCGCGATAGTGACTAATAAGGTCACAACCGTGACCACCAATGTCACATTCCTATTATAATTTCCCAACTTTTAGGCTTCCTTTACTCAATTGCATCATTTAACCTACTAATAAACCATGAAAATAAGCACTTAATCACTACTTATCATATGCCAATTAATACACAAAATAACAACACACATAATGAGACTTATGTATGCACACATTCAAAGCAATGGTAAGGTTAACACACCAACTTACACAAATCTATGTACAAACATACTGGAACATAATTAGACACTAACATAGCCACATGCAACATAAAAATACCTAAAACAAGCATAAAATATACACAATCATGCAACATTAAAATTAAAAACCTAGTTCATATGTACTTTCCATATAATAGTCACACATGAAATATATGTAAATATAAACTTATCAACTCCACCACACTTGAATTTTTGCTTTCCCTCAAGCCAAAAAAAACAAAAAACTGAAAACAATCCACAACACAATGCACACATTACACCAAACATGCACACTCGCAAAACACACAACTATATGATAGTAGCACAATGGCGATAATCTTAAAGAAATCTTTCAATCGTAAACGCAATCATCCAACATAATCCAACATTTCAATTTATTCATTCATGCTTAAATGGAACGAAATAAATATACAAGTAAATTAAGATAATTATAACCTATCCCTATATTTATGTCACTTGAATAAATGCATTTATGAATATCAATCAAGTAGAAAGATATTCTATTACTGAGTTGCCCATATGAAAATTATAGCTATTATAAAAAGATTGGTAAGCTTTTATTTCATTAACACATTTTTTAATTATGTTTTTAACACTATCCTAGTCTTTTGATTCGAAGGAAAACATTTGCGATGAATGTCCCCCGGTTACTTAACTAGGTTAGTTTATATATATATATATATTATTATTAAGCTTAGCTAACGGGTCATTCTAGCCTTTTAACGTGAAGACAAACATTTGTAATAAATATCCCCCGATTACTTAGCTATATCACCCTTCATAGTTAGTTGCTAGCTCTATTTTTGACCCTTTTTGGGCCAGTGGAATAGCTATCCATTACATAAACCTCTTTTTTTTCACATTTAAACCTACTTCATGTCTTTGTAGCTTTTCGGTTTTCATAAAAGACTACTTGTAACTTCTTACCAGTTTAATTGATTCTAAACGTAAATACATCCATCATGTAACATCAAATGTAAAAATAGGTTCTATATCCTAATTCACATGCAGATTTACCTCAATTCTCATTCGAACACAAATTCATAAGCTAAAATACTTTCATATGCTAAATAATCATATTTAAAATTAATTTCATCCTCGTTCGACTATGCCATTGATTCACTATCTATAGTGACACATAATGCAAATGCACACAATACTTGAAAGACAATTATGCATATTGACATAAAATCATAGAAAATCATACAAAATAAGAAAAAGTTTGGGGAGTTAAATGAGACACATAATATGTAATGAAAAATTGCATACCACTCCCCTACACTTAAACGACACATTGTCTTCAATGTGTGGAAGTGGTGCACAATGAAACAATCAAACACACAATTCATATACAAAAGCATAGATAAAAAAACTAAAAGATGAAGGGCACAAGAAAGCTTATTCAATGGGGCGATAGTAATGGTAACATTATTGGAAAGTGTATTCCCTCAACATAGCTCCCTTGTTCTCATCTTTCGTCTTCCTATAGTCACACATAAAATTTAAAAATATTAGTAAAATAAAACACAAAACATAAAACACATCAAACTATAAAAAAATTGATTCTAGTTTTTATAGTCACTAGCAAAACCCTTTAGCCTATGCTTGGATCACTGGAGTGGTTGGAGAGATAGCTTCTCTCATTATTTGGGCAATTGGCCACTGAAATAAGGCTTATAGCAGCGGCTATTCACTTTAAACGTCTCTCCATGCTCATTTTCTAACTTTAACACTCCGGATGGATAAACATTAGCTACTGTAAAGGGGCTACTCCATCAAGATTTTAATTTTCCTAGGAACAGATGAAGTCTCGAGTTAAATAGTAAAACCATATCCCCTATATGGAAGTCCTTCTGCTTGAGATATGCATCATGCCACCGCTTTATGTTTTCCTTATACAATTTTGCATTTTCCTACACTTGTAGCCTTAATTCTTCCATCTCATTCAATTGAAGCTTTCGTTTTTCCCCAGTTGCTTTTTCATCCCAATTGAGGGCCTTAATTGCCCAATACGCCTTCCAATTCCACTAGTAAGTGACAAGCCTTTCCATAAATCAGTCTATAAGGTGTTGTACCAATGCTTGTCTTAAATGCTGTTCGGTAGGCCCAAATTGCACCATCTAGTTTATTCACCCAATCTTTTCTTAAAGAGTTGACGGTCTTTTCTGAAATTTTTTTAGTTCTTGGTTGATGACCTTAACTTGGCCACTTGTTTGGGAATGGTATAGTGTCACTATCCTATGTTGCACTTGATATTTTTCAATAATATTTCAAAAGGATTATTGCGAAAATGGGTACCTCCATCACTGATGATGACCCGTGGCACTCCAAATCTATTGATTATCTTCTTAAAGAACTTTTGTACCACTTCACCATCATTTATTGTAGTTACCATCACCTCAGCCCATTTTGACACATAATCTACACTAACCAAAATATATTTGTTTCCGTATGAAGATGAAAACGGTCCCATAAAATCTAACTCTTAAACATCAAAGACCTTAACTTCAAGTATTGCTATCATCGGCATTTCATTCCCCTTAGATATATTCCCTATACTTTGACACCTGTCACATTTTTTTACCCATTATTAAGCATCTTTAAATAATGTTGGCCAAAAGAACCCGCACTCTAGTATGTTAGTGGCTCTTCTATTAGCCCCATAATGTCCACTATATGTAGAATTGTGATAGTGAGTCAAAATAGCATGAAACTCATTGTTTAGAACACATTGCCTTAGCAAGCCATTAGTGCACATTTTAAACAAAAGTGTCTCTTCCCATATATAATGTGAAAAATCGGAAAGAGGATTCTTCCATTTTTGATAATTAAGATCAACGGATAAGATACCACTCGCTAGGTAGTTCATAATGTCTATAACCACAGTACATTAGATGCATTTATCCACATTAAAGCCTCTCAGGGAATTGTTCATTTATCTCTAATTGAACTTCAGATTCCTTTCCTCCTAGTCTGAATAAATGATTTGCCACCACATTATCTACTCCCTTCTTGTCACGAATTTCTAGTTCAAACTCTTGTAAAAGCAAAATCCATCGAATTAATCTAGGCTTGGTGTCCTTTTTCACAAATAAATACCCTAATTCTGCGTGATAAATAAAAACCACAACTTTAGAGCCTGGAAAATATGATTGGAATTTATCATACACAAGCACTACAACTAAGGATTCTTTCTCTATTTTTTGTAATTTAACTGTGATCCAGTCAGTGTCCTGCTCGTATAATAAATAGCGTCTAATTTCTTCTCTTTTATCTGGCTTGATAGGTGTGCATTAAGATATGTTTTTATAGGTAATTGACATGTGTTTTCTAACATAATTGTTGTTTATTGTTCTAGTTTAGGATTCCTTTTGCATGTTTTCATTAATTTTGATTTCCATTGTTGTTCTTATGTGTTTAATGCTAATTGAGGGTAAGAATTGACTATTATTATGTAGGAAAGAAGAGGGAGCAACTTGGAGGTTAAACAAAAGATCAAAGAAGAGAACACAAAAAGGGTGCATATGTGCCAAATTCCCACGTTCATGGGAATCATGTAAATTCCAACAGACGTGGGAATCATAAAAGAAATTAGAAGTGCATCTATGGTAATTCCCACCCTCGTGGCAATCATGTAAATTCCCATAGACGTGGGAATTGTAATCTGAGGCAATCTGCAAGGCTTTATTAAACCTAGGATTTTTGGACTATAAAAACATCATCAAGCCTCCTTCTTAAAGAGAGATGACACCCACCTGTAGAAACACCATCATTGAGTGAAGAACACATGTTTAGAGAATTAAGGAAGGATTGAAGAGAAGGATCATCACCAAGATTGGGCAAAATAGCATATAAACACCAAAATTCCAGATTTTGGCAAAGAAGAGAAGGAGTCTTTCTATTCAATTTTTCGTCATTTAACCTCTTCTATTCTTTGTAAAAATGGTTTATTTGATTGTTGATGATGTTATAGGGACCATGTTAGGCTTATTTCATTTTAAGGATTGCTTTTGAATTATTTTGTCAAACTCTTATTTTATTGAATTGAATACAATTGTCTTTATTGATTGTTGTTCTTAATTGTCATCTTGCAACAAATCGAGAGAGTGAGTGAGACGACATTCATATAGGAATGTACAACGAGAGTTGGCAACCTATAGACTAGCAATCATCATGTTAATTGAATAGTTAGAAGAGAGATCTTGATTAGTCAATTTATCACCCATAGGATAGTTTAATAATTAGTTGAATCATTAGAGTCTTTGGGTAGGTTGAGAGTTCAATCGATTCTAGTTAATTCAATTAGGGACAAACAGTTACACCTTGAGAGAGGATAATTAGTACATTCAGAAATCTAGGGTGAGACACCATTCAATCAATAAAATAGGAGGGAGACAAAATAAATAAAAATAATTTCTAGCATTTAGATTCTTGAATTCAGATTTTTTGCATTTGCGGTATTGTTCATTGTTTACATTATGCTTTTTATTTTAGTTTAATTTTCCAGATTAAATGATTTCGTTTTTTAAACAAAGTTGTTTTTAAATTAAGCAGTGTCTAGGCATCAATCCTTGTGGGATCGATATCTGCTCTTTTTACTATAAGTCACGACCCGTTGATTTACGGTTTTCTAAGTGTAAAACAAGTAGATAGGTTTTACCATCATAAGTTTTTCGCGCCGTTGTTGGGGATTGACTATTGAGCATTGTGTTTGATTTAGATTACTTTGATTTACAAGTTTTTGATACTTTTCCTTACGTATTTGCAGGTGCATGAACACAAGGAGTACACGGAGGACGAAAGAAGCTATAGAGGACGAATTTCCCAACATTAAGAAGCATAAGAGAGAAACAAGAAGGCAAAAGCATCTAAATTTTTGAAATCAAGAAATGTTTAAAGAAGGAGAGTAAGGAGGACCGAAAAGGACACTCATGGATTTCATAAGGCCAGGGTTTAATCCTCAAGGAGTGGCGAGGTCGGTAGTTCAAATGAATAAATTTGAAACAAAGCCAGCACTACTCAACATTCTCTAAAATAGTATGCATTTTTACGGGCTATCCAACGAGGATCCAAATGCCCACATTGTAAATTTCTTGGAGATCTATGACACATTTAGTTTCAACAGAATATTTGACGATGCGGTGAAGCTGTAACTATTTTCATTCACGTTGAAGGATCGGGCTAAAGCATGGTACAATTCTTTAAATATAGGATAGATCACGATTTGGGAGCAACTTGCCCAAGCATACCTTGCCAAGTATTTTCCATTGGCAAAGACGACGAGGATTATCAAGGAGATAACAAATTTCCAGAAAAATGACGGAGAATCTCTTTATAAAGCTTAGGAGAGATTTAAGGAACTTCGGAGGAGTTGTCCACATCACAACCTCCCAAGGGAATTTCTACTTCAAACATTCTACAACAGAGTGAATCCAAGCACAAGGGGCACAACTGATGCAGGAGATGGAGGTTCACTATAGAGAAAAATGGTAGACGTAGCTCATGATTTGTTGGAAGAGTTAGTAAGCAACAGCTACATGTGATTGAGCGAGAGGAGTAGACAAGGAAAAAAGGAACAAAAAGGTATGATACCTATTGACTTAGTTACTGCCTTACAGGCTCAAATCACGATGTTTACGAAGCAGGTAAACAATATGCAAGGAGCATCTACCTCAGCAATTAAGGCAATACAAGTACAATGTGAGTTGTGTGGGAAGAACAACCATAGCTTAGTAGAATGTTTCCTATTAGGAGCTAGCGAGATCGAACAGGTAAGCTATTTAGGCTAGCCACAGTGAGGTAATAACCCTTATTTGAACACATATAATCTAGATTGGAAAAATCACCCAAACTTTTCTTAGAGTAACAATTATGCAGGGCCAATAAAGACCACAAGGACTGCCAGGATTTTAGCAAGATCGAATCGAAGCATTGGAATGAAAAATGTATAAGATGATAGAGGTTTTAGGGTCCAAATTGGCAGCACAAGAAGAGAATCATAAAAGGATGGATGCAAGCCAGGAGGAAAATCAGAAGAGGATGGAAGCAAAATTCTATCAGATTTTGAAGAATCATGCATCATCCATCCATAATCTGGAAGTTCAGGTAGGCCAACTAGCTAACGTTTTATCTTCTCAAAAAGAAGGTAGTCTACCAAGCAACACTAAAATGAATCTGAAGGAAAGAATCTTGGCCATCACTTAGATTGAGAAAGAAGAAAGCAAACATAGGGAGAAAGATGGAAACAAGCAAGAAGAACAAATAGTGTTAGAAGTCCTTCTAAGTGGACCAGTAAGTGAGTTAATTAAGGAACTTCAGCTTAGACTTCCACATCAAATTTTTGCTTAGTGGAAGCCATCTTCAAATGAAGTAGCTTGGAATTCTAAGGAAGGGAAGTTAAGCAATATGACAGATAAAACAAATCAACTTCAGATAAAGCTCATGTTAAAAGGGTTGTTGAAAGAAGAGGTTATCAATCATATATCAGGAGAAAGTCCGCATGTAGCATAGAAGAAAGAAGACGCAGTAGACGTTTTCATTCTCTATAGTATAAATAGAGTTAAGATATATTGATCATTTACCAATTTTGGAGCAGTTATCAACTCAATGCCATACTCGTTCAGTCAGAAGTTAGGCCTAGAGAGCCAGATTCGACTAAGACATCAGTGAAAACGGCTAACAAGGCAGTGCATTTATCGAGAGGGATCATCAAGAATGTGCAACTACATATTGATAAATTTGTCTTTCTTATAAATTTTTACATATTGGATATTAGTGAAGACGAGGAAACCCCGATGGTTCCTAAGTGACCGTTTTTGGCTACTACTCGTGCGATTATTGATGTTGATGGGGGTTAGTTAATACTGAGCGTAGGGAAGGAGCAGTTAACATTCAAGGTGTCAATGAAGAATTATCATCATATACTAACCCTGACAGACATCAAGGAACCTAAACTCCAAGGAGGATGGGAAAATATTGAAGACCCCAGTAATGCGTTTAAGAAGAAACGAACACGTAGGAGAAGGCAAAAAAGGAAAACAATAATAATGGTCGAGCCCAAAATAAGGTAGTCCCTGTACAAAGTTTGAGACCAGTTTATGCACTGCTATCATTCCAGGCATTTGAACCACCATGAGTAAGAAGGAGAGTCGAGCTATCGACAATAACAGGAGTACTGCATGGGAGTTATCCCATGGGAGTCAACTAGCCTTTGTTTGTTTTTGTTCAATTAATAGACCCATAGGAGTGAACTAGCTTTTGTTTGTTTTTGTTCAATTAATAGCTCATTGGAATTCCTTAGTTATGATCATGTTTGAATTGGATTTGAATAATGTTTGTGTTGATTTTGTTTATATTTCAATTTGTTTTCTTTCCAAATTTCTTGTCGATGATATTATCTTGATGTGTTTGTAGGTTTTGGGATCATGGAGAATGCATATAAGCTTGAAAAAAGGTTTAAAATTTGCGAGGATCAACAATTCCCACATTCGTGGGAATTGTGGTGATTCCCACAATAGTGGGAAATATCTCCAGAAAGTTTCTGGAGAGAAAACCCACGTCTATGGAAATTTTGCTGATTCCCACGGATATGGGAAACCTCTCTAGAAAATTTCTGGAGAGGAATCCCACGCTTGTGGAAATTCTGGAGATTCCTATGGACATGGGAATTATGGGGATTCCCACGAGCCTTCTGAAAGGGAGCTTAAAAATTTCCCCCTTTTCTTCTCTCATTCACTTTTCAAAATTTCACTACCTCTCTCTCTAGAACATGATTTTCTCTCCTCCCACCCTCTAAAACCCTTCATTTTCCAACTAGATTTTTAGTATTTTCTTCATCCCTTTCCATTAATCTTAGATTCCTTCATTCTTTTTATGCATCAATCATTCAAAAATATAAGGAGTTATTTTCTCTCTAAAATATGAATTTCGCTCTCTCTCTTTCATTTTTGCAAATTTTCTTCTAACAATGGCTCTATAAAGGATGATGAGGGTTAAGCAACCGGTCATCGAGCTCTGCCTTTAAATTTCCTGTGAAGGAAAACCCAACTTAGCGGTAGCCTATTGGGCCTTATTCTTGATTTACTCGGAAGAAGAAAATGCACATTTTTGTGACTTTAGGAGTAGAACAATAGCTACTCCTAGGTATTTTGATTTTGAAGTCTTAGAAAATATAAGTGTGAGACATCGACTTGAACAATTAGTTGCGAACATAGGTTGGAATAGATTTGTTCGGTGTGACATACCTATTTTTGCCTCCATATCTTTAGACTTTTTCACAACAATTAGGTATAATTCTAAAATGGATTTGTTACAGTTTAGGTTAGGTGGCAATGTTTTTAAACTTCATTACTTTGTCATGCATGAATTGTTTAACTTGTGAAATACAAAAATCTTAGATGGTCATGCAGATTTTGACGTAAATGCTTATTAGAACACTCTCACGATAAAGCCCATTTTGATTCACGTAGCACCAAACTCTCTAATTTGAAGTGCTGAGCATTTGTTGTTACATAAATTCATGTGCCTGACTGTGTTTAATAAAACGGAAATCAATAAATGCTCATCTAAAGAACTTTTCTTTTTATGGTGCATAGATAGAAAGCTTTAAATCAACACTCCTTATAAAATTGTTTGAACACTAGTGAGTGTGATTACCAAAAAGAATACGCCTTTTGGGATGGCTTATATTGCTTCTACTTTGGGTGTATTTTATAATGTTAATATGGAGAATTTGCATATTGCTTCTTATGACATGTTTGATATAGTCTATTTGAGACATGCTGAGATTGTGGAGATCTAATTTACGAAACTTTGCAATCCTCAGATGCGCATTATAATGAGGAGCAAGAGGGATGCCAGTGCAGTCGTAGACCGACCCACCACATCCAGCGCAACTCCAGAACTCGGAACTCAAATACGACAGGTTCACAAGAAGCAATGTAACTTAAATAGAAGGTTCCTAAACTTCTATTAGAGGAACAATTTTGAAGCTCCTACACCATCACCGTCACCACCATCTTCGGAATAAGCTTTTCTTACCCATTAATTTTTAAATTTTGTTGTTTCATTTGTGTGATTGCATTTCATTTTACATGTATTTAGTTTCATATTATTTGTTTGTGTGCTATTTCTTTGTTTATTTCTAATTTAATGTTCATTTGATTTCAGTATCTTTTGTTTAGGTTCATATCATTCGTTTGTTTAAATTTCTTTTGTTTGGTTTGTTTTCATTTTTTCATATGGTTTGATGTCATTTCCTTTTATTTGGTTATTGACTTGTCACATTGAGGACAATATGATCTTTAAGTGTGGAGAGGTGACATCGAAGTTCTTAGTTGCATTTTTTTATAAAAAAATTATATTGAATGGGATGCATATTTAGGTATATTGTATGTGCTTTATGTTAGCAATGGAACCACATTTGAGTCACTCTGATAAATGTTGCCATGAGATTCTGTCATGTTAGTTGGAATTAGATTGAATGTATGCTTGAACTTAGATTAGGCTACTTAAGTAGAAAGTGAACCATATAGAGTGATGAAAAGTAGTTGGTTACATAAGCTTAGTCACAAAT
>JAOTJB010123528.1:0-19534 GCA_027123815.1 Erythroxylum minutifolium | reverse complement strand
TTGGGGCAAAATAGCCCGATGGCAAGATCACAAGGCACTTTCGGTGGGAAAAATAGCCCTTTAGGCACCTTCGGTAGGAAAAACAGGCCGTTGGGCACTTTCGGTATGAAAAACGGGTCGTTGGGCACTTTCGGTGGAAAAATAGCCCCTTGGCAAATCTTCAGTGGGCAAAAAAGCCAGTTGGTATGGACGATGGCACTTCCAAATGGATAAAAGCCCATTGGGTACCTTCGGTGGGAAAAATAGCCTACTGGCTCACCTTCAGTGTGAAAAACAGCCGTTGGGCAACTTCGGTGGGAAAACAAACCGTTGGCACACCTTCGGTGGGAAAAATAGGCCGTTGGCAGGGCCGCAAGGCAGTTTTAGGGGGAAAAGCCCACTGGGCACCTTCGGTGGGAAAAACAGCTTGTTGGCACACATTTGGTAGGAAAAATAGCCCGTTGGAATAGTCGCAATGTAATTTTGATGGGAAAAACAGCCCGTTGGGTATCTTTGGTGGGAAAAACAGCCCGTTGGGTACCTTCGGCGGTTAAAACAGCCCATTGGCAAGGTCGCAAGGTACTTTCGGTGGAAAAACAGCCCGTTGGCACGGTCGCAACGTACTTTCGGTGGAATAACAGACTGTTGGCACACCTTTGGCGGAGAAAACAACCAGTGGGCAAGGCCGCACGACACTTTCAGGGGAAAAAAGCCCGTTGGACACCTTTGGTGGGAAAAACAACCCGTTGGCTCACCTTCGGTGGGCAAAACAGCTCGTTGACACAGTCGTAAGGTACTTTCGATGGAAAAACAACCCGTTGGGCACCTTCGATGTGAAAAACAGCCCGTTGGCAAACCTTCGGTGGGCAAAACGACTCGTTGGCACAGTCGCAAGGTACCTTCAGTGGAAAAATAGCCCGTTGGGCAACTTCTATGGGAAAACATACTGTTGGCACACCTTCGATGGGAAAAATAGCCTGTTAGGCACTTTCGGTAGGAAAAACAGCCCGGTGGCACACCTTCGGTTGGCAAAACAGCTTGTTGGCTCACGTTCGGTGGGTAAAATAGCTCGTTGGCATGGCCGCAAGGTACTTTTGCTGGAAAAACAGCCCGTTGGGCAACTTCGGTGGGAAAACAGACCGTTGGCACACCTTCGGTGGGGAAAGCAACCCTTTCGCTCACCTTCGTTCGGGAAAAATAGCACGATGGCATGGCCACAAGGCACTTTCAGTGGGAAAAATAGCCCGTTGGGCACCTTCGGTGGGAAAAACAACCCGTTCGCACCTTTAGTGGGAAAAAACAACACGTTGGCAAACCTTTGCCGGGAAAAATAGCCTGTTGGCACGGTCGTAAGGCACTTTCAGTTGGACAAACAGCCCGTTGGGCAACTTCAGTGGGAAAACAGACCATTGGCACAACTTCGGTGGGAAAAACATCCTATTGGCACACCTTCGGTGGGAAAAATAGCGCTTTGGAAATGTTGCAAGGTACTTTCGATGGGAAAAACACCCCGTTGGGTACCTTTGGAGGGACAAACAGCCAGTTGGCACACCTTCGATGGCAAAATAGCCCGTTGGCACAGTCGCAAGGCATTTTTGGTGGGAAAAACAGCCCTTTGGGCATCTTCAGTAGGAAAAACAGACTGTTGGGCACCTTCGGTGTGAAAAACAGTGCGTTGACAAACCTTGGTGGGAAAACAAACCGTTGGCACAGTCGCAAGGCATTTTCAGGGGGAAAAAGCCCGTTGGACACCTTCGGTGGGAGAAACAGCCTATTGATACACCTTCGGTGGGAAAAACAACACGTTGGTACACCTTCAGTGGGAAAATAGCTCGTTGGAACAGTCACAAGGTATTTTCGATGGGAAAAACAATCCGTTGGGCACCTTTGGTGGGAAAAATAGCCCATTGGCACACCTTCGGTGGGAAAACAGCCCGTTGGCACAGTCGCAAGGGATCTTCGGTGGAAAAAATTGCCCTTTAGGCATCTACTCTGGGAAAAATAGCCCGTTGGGCACTTTCAATGGGAAAAACAGCACGTTGGCACACCTTTGGTGGGAAAAATAGCTCGTTGGAATGGGTGCAAGGTACTTTCGATGGGAAAAATAGCCCGTTGGGAACCTTCGATGGGAAAAACAGCCCGTTGGGCACCTTCGATGGGAAAAATAGGCCATTGGCACACATTCGGTGGGCAAAACAGCCCATTGGTATGGCCAGAAGGTAATTTTTGTAGGAAAATAGCCCGTTGGGCACCTTCAGTGGGAAAAAAGCTCATTGGCACGGTCGCAAGGCTCTTTCATCAAGAAAAACAGCCAGTTGGGCACTTTTGGTGGGCAAAAAAGTCTGTTGGCATAGCCGCAAGGTGCTTTCGTTGGGAAAACAGCCCGTTTGGGCAACCTAGGTCAACTTCGGTGGTTAAAATAGCCCGTGGGCATAGCCGCAAGGCACTTTCAGGGGGAAAAAGTTCGTTGGGCACCTTCAGTGGGAAAAACAGCCCGTTGGCTCACCTTCGGTGGGCTAAACAGCTCGTTGACATAGCCGCAAGGCACTTTCGGTGGGAAAAACAGCCCATTGGTAACCTTCGGTGGGAAAAACCGCCCGTTGGCACGGTCGCAAGGCACTTTCAGTGGGAAAAATAGCACGTTAAGCACTTTTGATGGGAAAAATAGCCCTTTGGGCACCTTCGGTGGGAAAAATAGCCTATTGGGCACCTTCAGTGCAGAAAACAGCTCGTTGGCACGATGACAAGGTACTTTCAGTGGAAAACAGCCCATTGGGCAACTTCAATGAGAAAACAGACTGTTGGCACACCTTCGATGGGAAAAACAACCCTTTGGCTCACCTTTGTTGGGACAAAACAGCCCGATGGCACAGTCGCAAGGCACTTTTGGTGGGAAAAATAGCCCATTAGGCACCTTCAGTAGGAAAAACAAGCCGTTGGGCACTTTCTGTGCGATAAATAGCCCCTTGGCAAATCTTCAGTGGGCAAAAAAGCCCGTTGGCTCACCTTCAGTGCAAAAAATAGTCGTTAGGTGACTTCGATGGGAAAACAGATCGTCGGCACACCTTCGGTGGGCAAAACAGCCCGTTGGCACTGCCGTAAGGCACTTTTAGGGGAAAAAAGCCCGTTGGTCACCTTCCATGGGAAAACAGCCTATTGGCACACCTTCGGTGGGAAAAACAGCACGTTGGCACACCTTCGGTGGGAAAAATAGCCTGTTGGTATAGTCGCAATGTAATTTAGATGGGAAAACAGCCTGTTGGGTACCTTTGGTGGGAAAAACAGCCCATTGGCACACCTTCGGTGGCAAAACAGCCCATTGCCATAGCTGCAAGGGATCTTCGGTGGGAAAAACAGCCCTTTGGGCATCTACGATGGGAAAAATAGGCCGTTGGGTACCTTTAGTGGGATAAACATTGCGTTGGCACACCTTCGGTGGAAAAAACAGTCCGTTGGCACTGTCGCAAGGCATTTTCGGTGGGAAGAACAGCCCGTTTGGCACCTTCAGTGGGAAAAACAGCTTGTTGGGCACTTTAGGTGGGAAAAATAGCCTGTTGGGCACCTTCGGTGGGAAAAACAGCCCGATGGGCACTTTCAATAGGAAAAACAAGGCATTGGGCAACTTCGATGGGAGAACAGACCATTGGCACACCTTTGGTGGTTAAAACAACCCGTTGGCACAGTCGCAAGGCACTTTCAGGGGGAAAAAGCCCATTGGGCACCTTTGGTGGGAAAAACAGCTCGTTGGCGCGGCCGCAAGGCAATTTTGGTGGGAAAAAACAGTCTGTTGGGCAACATCGGTGGGAAAATAGACCGTTGGCACACCTTTGGTGGTTAAAATAGCCCGTTGGCATAGCTACAAGGCACTTTCAAGGGGAAAGAAGCCCATTGGGCACCTTCGGTGGGAAAAACAGCCCGTTGGCTCACCTTCGGTGGGCAAAATGGTTCGTTGGCACGGCCGCAAGGCACTTTTAGGGGGAAAAAAGCCCGTTGCGTACCTTTGGTGGGAAAAACAGCCTATTGGCACACCTTCGGTGGGAAAAATAACCCGTTGGAACAGTCGCAAGGTATTTTCAATGGGAAAAACGACCCGTTGGGTGCCTTTGGTGGAAAAAACAGCTCGTTGGCACATCTTTCGTGGCAAAATAGCCCGTTCGCACAGCTGCAAGGGATCTTCGGTGGGAAAAATAGCCCTTTGGGCATCTACAGTGCGAAAAACAGTGTGTTAGGCACCTTCAGTGGAAAAAACAGCGCATTGGCAAACCTTCGGTGGGAAGAACAGCCGTTGGGTAACTTTGGTGGGAAGAACAGCCGTTGGGTAACTTTGATGGGAAAACAGACCGTTGGCACACCTTCGGTGGGCAAAATAGCCTGTTGGCACGGTCGCAAGGCACTTTTAGGGGGAAAAAAGCTCGTTGGGCACCATCGGTGGGAAAAACAGCCTATTGGCACACCTCCGGTGGGAAAAACAACCCGTTGGCACACCTTCGCTGGGAAAAATAGCCCGTTGGAACAGTCGCAAGGTATTTTCAATGGGAAAAACAGCCCGTTGGGTGCCTTTGGTGGGAAAAATAGCTCGTTGGCACACCTTTCGTGGCAAAACAACCCGTTCGCACAGCTGCAAGGGATCTTCGGTGGGAAAAATAGCCCTTTGGGCATCTACAGCGGGAAAAACAGTGCGTTAGGCATCTTCAGTGGGAAAAACAACGCGTTGGCAAACCTTCGGTGGGCAAAACAACTCGTTGGCACGACCGTAAGGAACTTTCGGTGGGTGAAACAGTCGTTGGGTAACTTCGGTGGGAAAACAGACCGTTGGCACACCTTCGGTGGGCAAAACAGCCTGTTGGCACAGCCGCAAGGCACTTTTAGGGGGAAAAAAGCCCGTTGGGCACCTTCGGTGGGAAAAACAACCTATTGGCACATCTTCAGTGGGAAAAACAGCCCGTTGGCACACCTTCGGTGGGAAAAATAGCCCGTTGGAACGGTCGCAAGGTATTTTCAATGGGAAAAATAGCCCGTTGGGTACCTTTGGTGGGAAAAATAGCTCGTTGGTAAACCTTTGGTGGCAAAACAGCCCTTTGGCACAGGTGCAAGGGATCTTTGGTGGGAAAAACAGCCCTTTGGGCATCTACAGTGGCAAAAACAGCGCATTAGACACCTTCGGTGAGAAAAACAACGCTTTGGCAAGCCTTCGATGGGCAAAAAAGCCTATTGGCCCGGTCGCAAGGCACTTTCGGTGGGAAAAATGTTGATGGGCAACTTCGGTGGGCAAAAAAGCCCGTTGGCAAGGCCACAAGGCACTTTCAGGGGGAAAAAAGCCCGTTGGGCACCTTTCATGGGAAAAACAGCCTATTGGTACTCCTTCGATGGGAAAAACATCGCGCTGTCTCACCTTTGATGGGTAAAACAGCCCGTTGGTGCAGCCACAAGGCACTTTCGATGGGAAAAGCAGCCCGTTGGGCACCTTTGGAGGGAAAAATAGCTCATTGGCCTACCTTTGGTTGGTAAAACAACCCGTTGGCACGGCCACAAGGCACTTTCGATGGTAAAAACAGCCCGTTGGCACACCTTTGGTGGGAAAAACAACTCGTTGGCATAGCCATAAGGTACTTTCAGTTGGAAAAATAGCAGTTGGGCAACTTCGGTGGGAAACTAGATCGTTGGCACACATTCGGTGGGAAAAACAGCCTGTTGGCACACCTTCGGTGGAAAAAATAGCCCGTTGGAATGGTCGCAAGGGACTTTCAATAGGAAAAATAGCCCATTGGGTACCTTTGGTGGGAAAAACAGGCCGTTGGCACACCTTCAGTGGCAAAACAGCCAGTTGGCATAGCCTCAAGGCATTTTCGGTGGGAAAAACAGCCCTTTGGGCATCTTCAGTGGGAAAAACAACCAGTTAGATGCCTTCAATGGGAAAAACAGCACGTTGGCAAATCTTCAGTGGGCGTAATAGCCCGATCACACGACCGTAAGGAACTTTCATTGGGAAAAATAGCCGTTAGGCAACTTTGGTGGGAAAACAGACCGTTGGCACACCTTCGGTGGCAAAACAGCTCGTTGGCATGGCCACAAGGCACTTTCGGTGAGAAAAAAGCCTGTTGGACACCTTTGGTGGGAAAAATAGCCTATTGGTACACGTTCGGTGGGAAAAACAGCACGTTGGCACACCTTCGGTGGGAAAAATAACCCGTTGGAACAGTCGCAAGGCATTTTCGATGGGAAAAACAGCCCATTGGGTACCTTTGGTGGGAAAAATAGCCCATTGGCACACCTTCGGTGGAAAAACAGCCCGTTGGCACAGCCGCAAGGGATCTTCGATGGGAAAAATAGCCCTTTAAGCATCTACGGTGGGAGAAATAGCCCGTTGGGCACTTTCAGTGGGAAAAACAGCCCGTTAGCACACCTTTGGTGGGAAAAATAGCCCGTTGGAACAGGTGCAAGTTGCTTTCGATGGGAAAAATGGCCTGTTGCGAACCTTCGATGGCAAAAACAGACCGTTGGGCACCTTCAATGGGAAAAACAACCCATTGGCAGACCTTCGGTGGCCAAAACAGGTCGTTGGTATGGCCAGAAGGTAATTTTTGTGGGAAAATAGCCCGTTGGGCATCTTTGGCGGGAAAAAAGCTCGTTCGCATGGCCGCAAGGCTCTTTCAGCGAGAAAAACGGCCAGTTGGGCACTTTCGGTGGGAAAAACAACCCGTTAGCACAGCAGCAAGGCACTTTTGGCGGGAAAAACAACCCTTTGGGCACCTTCTGTGGGAAAAACAACCCGTCGGGCACCCTCGGTGGGAAAAACAGCTCATTGACAAAGCTTCGGTGGGCAAAACACACCGTAGGCACGATCGCAAGTTACTTTCATTGGAAAAATAGTCTGATGGGTGTCTTCAGTGGGAAAACTGACCGTTGGCACACCTTCGGTGGGAAAATAGCTCTTTAGTTCACCTTCGTTATGGCAAAACATCCCGATGACACGGCTGCAAGGCACTTTTGGTGGGAAAAATGGCCCTTCGGACACCTTCAGCGGAAAAAATAGCCCGTTGGGCACTTTCAGAGAGAAAAACAGCCCGTTGGGCACCTTCTGTGGGAAAAATAGCCCGTTGGCACACTTTCAGTGGGAAAAACAGCCCGTTGGCAAACCTTCAATGGGGAAAAAAGTCTGTTGGCACAGCCGTAAGGTACTTTTGGTGGGAAAATAGCCCATTGGGCAACTTCGGTGGGAAAACAAACCGTTGGCACACCTTCAGTGGTTAAAACAGCTAGTGGGCATAGCCGCAAAGCACTTTCAGGGGGAAAAACGCCCGTTGGGCACCTTTAGTGGCAAAAATAGCCCGTTGTTTCACCTTCGGTGGGCTAAACAGCTCGTTGGCGTAGCCGCAAGGCACTTTTGGTGGGAAAAACAGCCCGTTGGGAACCTTCAGTGGGAAAAACTGCAAGTTGGCATGGTCGCAAGGCACTTTCGGTGGGAAAAATAGCACATTGGGCACTTTCGGTGGGAAAAACAAACCGTTGGGCACCTTCAGTAGGAAAAACAACCTGTTGAGCACCTTCGGTGGGCAAACAGCCGGTTGGCACGATCGCAAGGTACTTTCAGTGGAAAAACATCCCATTGGGCAACTTTGGTGGGAAAATAGACTACTAGCACACCTTTGGTGGGAAAAACAACCCTTTGGCTCACCTTCATTGGGGCAAAACAGCCCATGGCACAGTCATAAGGCACTTTTGGTGGGAAAAACAGCCCGTTAGGCACCTTCAGTAGGAAAAGCAGGCCGTTGGGCACTTTCAGTTTGAAAAACAGGCCGTTGGGCACTTTCGATGGGAAAAATAGCCCCTTGGCAAATCTTCAGTGGGCAAAAACACCCGTTGGAACGGTCGTTGGCACTTTCAAGTGGAAAAAAGCCCGTTGAGCACTTTCGGTAGGAAAATTAGCCTATTGGCTCAACTTCGGTGCGAAAAATAGCCGTTGGGCAACTTTGGTTGGAAAACAGGCCGTTGGCACGGTCACAAGGCACTTTTAGGGCCAAAAAGCCCGTTGGGCACCTTCGGTGGGAAAAATAGCCTATTGGCACATCTTCGGTGGGAAAAACAGCACGTTGGCACACCTTTGGTGGGAAAAATAGCCCGTTGGAATGGTCACAATGTAATTTCGATGGGAAAAACAGCCCATTGGGTACCTTTGGCAGGAAAAACATCCCATTGGCACACCTTTGATGGGCAAAACAGCTCGTTGGCTCAGCCGCAATGCATTTTTGGCGGGAAAAAACAGCCCGTTGGGAAAAATAGCCCGTTGGCACGACTGCAAGGCACTTTCGGTGGGAAAAATAATCCGTTGGGCACTTTCAGTGAGAAAAACAACTCGTTGGCACACCTTCAGTTCACAAAACCGCCCGTTGGCACGGCCGCAAGGTACTTTCAGTGGGAAAACATCCCGTTGGGCACCTTCCTTGGGAAAAACAACCCCTTGGCACCTTCAGTGGGGAAAAAAGCCCGTTGGCACAACTGCAAGGCACTTTTCGCAAGAAAAATAGCCCTTTGGACACCTTTGGTGGGAAAAACAGCCCGTTGGCACAGCTTCAGGGTGAAAAATAGCCCGTTGGAATGATTGTAAGGTACTTTCAATGGGAAAAACAGCTCGTTGGCACACCTTTGATTTGAAAAAAGCCCGTTGGTACTGCTGCAAGGCACTTTCGGTAGGAAAAACAGCCCATTAGGCACCTTCAGAGGGAAAACGACCTATTGGGCACTTTCGAGGGGAAAAATAGCCCGTTGGGCACTTTCGACGGAAAAAACAGCACGCTGGAAAACCTTCAGTGGGCAAAACAACCCATTGGCACGGCCACAAGGCACTTTCGGTGGGAAAACAAGCCGTTGGCACACCTTCAGTGGGAAAAACAGGCCGTTGGCACACCTTCAGTGGGAAAAATAGCCCATTGGAACGGTCGCAAGGTACTTTCAATGAGAAAAATAGCCCATTGGGTACCTTTGGTGGAAAAACAGCCCATTTGCACACCTTTGGTGGGAAAAATAGCCCGTTGGAATGGTCGCAAGGTACTTTCAATGGGAAAAACAGCCCGTTGGGTTCCTTTGGTGGGAAAAACAGCCCATTTGCACACCTTCGAGGGAAAAAAACCCGTTGGTAAGGCCGTTGGGCACTTTCAGTAGGAAAAACAGCTCGTTGGACACTTTCGGTGGGAAAAACAGCCTGTTGGCACACCTTCGGTGGGAAAAACAACCCGTTGGCTTAGCCACAAGGCACTTTTCGCAGGAAAATAGCCCTTTGAGCACCTTCGGTGGGAAAAACAGCCTATTGGTAAACCTTCGGTGGGCAAAACAGTCCATTGGCATGGTTGCAAGGTACTTTTGATGGAAAAACAGCCCGTTGGGGAACTTTGGTGGGAAAATAAACTGTTGGCACACCTTCAGTGTGAAAAACAGCCCTTTAGCTCACCTTTGTTTGGGCAAAACAGCCCGATCGCACAGCCGCAAGGCATTTTCGGTGGGACGAATAGCCCGTTTGGCACCTTCGGCGGGAAAAAAGCTTGTTGGCCACTTTCGGTGGGAAAAACAGCCCATTGGGCAATTTCGATGGGAAAAACAAGCCGTTGGGCAACTTTGGTGGGAAAACAGTCCGATGGCACACCTTTGGTGGTTAAAACAACCCGTTGGCACGGCCGCAAGGCACTTTTAAGGGGAAAAAAGCCCATTGGGCACTTTTGGTGGGAAAAACATCTCGTTGGCTCAACTTCGATGGGCAAAATAGCTTATTGGCATGGCCGCAAGGCACTTTCGGTGGGAAAAAACAGTCCGTTGGGCACCTTCGGTGGGAAAAACAGCCCGTTGGCACGGTCGCAAGGCACTTTTGGTGGGAAAAATAGCACATTGGGCACTTTCAGTGGGAAAAACAGCCCGTTGGCACTGTCGCAAGGCACTTTCAGTGGGAAAACAGCCCGTTGGGCACCTTCAGTGGGAAAAACAACCTGTTGGTCACCTTCGGTGGAAAAAACAGCCTGTTGGTCACCTTCGGTGGGAAAAACAGCCTGTTGGCACAACCCCAAGGTACTTTTGGTGGAAAAACAGCCTGTTGGCCAACTTTAGTGGGAAAATAGACCATTTGCACACCTTCAGTGGAAAAAATAGTCCCTTGACTTAGCCTTCGTTCGGGCAAAATATCACAATGGCACAGCCACAAGGCACTTTCGGTGGGAAAAACAGCCCGTCACTAGGGCCACAAGACACTTTTGGTGGGAAAAACAACCGTTGGGCAACTTCGGTGAGAAAACAGACCGTTGGCACACCTTCGGTGGGAAAAACATCTCGTTGGCACGATCGCAATGCACTTTCAAGGGGAAAAAAGCCCGTTGGGCACCTTCGGTGGGAAAAACAGCCCTTTGGGCACCTTCGGTGGGAAAAACAGCCATTTGACAAACCTTCGATGGGCAACACAGTCCGTTGGCATGGTCGTAAGGTACTTTCGGTGGAAAAATAGCCCGTTGGGCAACTTAGGAGGGAAAACAGACTGTTGGCAAACCTTCAGCATGAAAAATAGCAATTTGGCTCACCTGCATTGGGGCAAAATAGCCCGTTTGGCACCTTCAGAGGGAAAAACAACCCTTTAGGCACTTTCGGTGGAAAAACGACCTGTTGGGCACCTTTGGTGGGAAAAACAGCCCGTTGGGCACTTTCGGTGGGAAAAACAAGCCGTTGGCAAACCTTCAGTGGCCAAAAAAGCCCGTTGGCACGGCCGCAAGGTACTTTCGTTAAAAAAAATAGCTCGTTGGGCAACTTCGGTTCGAAAATAGACAGTTGGCAAAACTTCGGTGGTTAAAATAGCCCTTTGACATGGCCGCAAGGCACTTTCAGGGGAAAAAAGCCCGTTGGGAACCTTCGGTGGGAAAAACAGCTCGTTTGGGCTGCCGCAAGGCAATTTTGGTGGGAAAAAATAGCCCGTTGGGCACCTTCGATGGGAAAAACAGACCTCTGGCATGGCTGCAAGGTACTTTTGGTGGGAAAATAGCCAGTTGGTCACTTTCGGTGGGAAAAACTGCCCAGTGGCATACCTTTGGTTGGCAAAAAAGCCCGTTGGCACTACAGCAAGGGACTTTCAGTGGGAAAAACAGCCCGTTGGTCAACTTCGGTGGGATAAACAACCCGTTGGCACAGCCACAAGGTACTTTCAGTGGAAAAACAGCCAGTTGGGCAACTTCGGTGGGAAAACAAACCGTTGGCACACCTTCGGTGGGAAATACAGCCCCTTGGCTCACCTTCGTTAGGGCAAAACAGCTCGATGGCACGACTGCAAGGAACTTTCGATGGGAAAAAAATCGGTTGGGCACCTTTGGTGGGAAAAACAGCCTGTTGGGCGCTTTCGGTTGGAAAAACAGCCTGTTGGCACCTTCAGCAGGAAAAACAGCACGTTGGCACACCTTCGGTGGGAAAAATAGCCCTTTGGCATGGCCGCAAGGCACTTTTGGTGGGAAAAATAGTCGTTGGGCAACTTTAGTGGGAAAACAGAGCGTTGGCACACCTTCGGTGGGAAAAACAGCCCGTTGGCACACCTTCGGTGGGAAAATAGCCCTTTGGAATGGTCACAAGGTACTTTCGATGGGAAAAACAGCCCGTTAGGTCCATCTATTCGGAAAAATAGCCTGTTGGAACCCCTTCAGTGACAAAACAACCTGTTGGCACAGTTGTAAGGCATTTTTTATGGGAAAAACTGCCCTTTGGGCATCATCAGTAGGAAAAACAACCCGTTGGGCAACTTCGGTGGGAAAAACAGCTCGTTGGCAAACCTTCAGTGGGCAAAACAGCCCGTTCGCACGGCCGCAAGGAACTTTTGGTGGGAAAAATAGCCATTGGGCAACTTCGGTGGAATAATAGACCGTTGGCACACCTTCGATGGGCAAAACAGCCCGTTGGCATGGCCGTAAGGCACTTTCAGGGGGAAAAGCCCGTTGGGCATGTTTGGTCTAAAAAACAACTTGCTGGCACACCTTCGGTGGGAAAAACAACTCATTGTCTCACCTTCGATGGGTAAAACAACCCGTTGGCATGGCCGCAAGGCACTTTTGGTGGGAAAAAATATCCCATTGGGCACCTTAATTGGGAAAAACAGCACGTTGGCACGGCCTCAAGGCACTTTCAATCGGAAAAATAGCACGTTGGGCACTTTTGGCGTAAAAAACAACCTGTTGGCACACCTTCAGTTGGCAAAATAGCTAGTTGGCATGGTAGCAAGGCACTTTTGTTGGGAAAAACAGTCCGTTGGGTACCTTCGGCCGAAAAAATAGCCTGTTGGGCACCTTTGGTTGGCAAAATAGCCCGTTGGCAGGACCGCAAGGTACTTTCGGTGGAAAAACTGACCGTTGGGCAACTTCGGTGGGAAAACAGACCGTTGGAAAACCTTCGATGGGAAAAATAGCCCTTTGGCTCACATTTGTTGGGGCAAAACAGCCAGATGGCATGACCGTAAGGCACTTTCGGTCAAAAAAATTGCCCATTTGGCACCTTCGGTGGGAAAAATAGCCCGTTGGCCCACTTTTGGTTGGCAAAACATCCCTTTGGCACAGCCGCAAGGCACTTTCGATGGGAAAAACAACCCGTTGGCACACCTTCGGTGGGGAAAATAGCCCATTGGCACAGCCACAAGGAACTTTCATTGGGAAAAACAGTCGTTGGGTGACTTCGATGGGAAAACAGACCGTTGGAACACATTCAAGAGGAAAAACAACCCATTAGCACACCTTCGATGGGAAAAACAGCCGGTTGGGTACCTTTGGTGGGAAAAAACAGCCCGTTGGCACACATTCGGTGGAAAAGTAGCCCGTTGGCACAGTCGCAAGGCATTTTCTATGGGAAAAACGACCCTTTAGGCATCTTCGGCAGGAAAACAGCCCGTTGGGCACCTTCAGTGGGAAAAACAATGCGTTGGCAAACCTTTGGTGGGAAAAACATCCGTTAGGCAACTTTGGTGGGAAAACAGACCGTTGACACACCTTCGGTAGACAAAACAACCCATTGGCACGACCGCAAGGCATTTTTAAGGGGAAAAAAGCCCGTTGGGCACCTTTGGTGGAAAAACAGCCTATTGGCACACCTTCGGTGGGAAAAACAGCCCGTTGGCACACCTTCGGTGGGAAAAATAGCCCGCTGGAACGGTCGCAAGGTATTTTCGATCAAAAAAATAGCCGTTGGGTACCTTTGGTGGGAAAACAGCCCGTTAGCATAGCCGCAAGGCACCTTCGGTGGGAAAAAAAGCCCTTTGGGCATCTTCGATGGGAAAAATTTCCCGTTGGGCACCTTCATTGGAAAAATAGCACGTTGGCAAACCTTTGGTGGGAAAAACAACCCGTTGGTATGGCTGCAAGGCACTTTCGGTGGGGAAAGCAATCGTTGGGCAACCTCGGTGGGAAAACAGACCGTTGAGACACCTTCAGTGGGAAAAACAGCCCATTCGAACACCTTCGGTGGGAAAAATAGCCCGTTGGAATGGTCGCAAGGTACTTTCGATGGCAAAAACTACCCATTGGGTAACTTTGGTGGGAAAAACAGCCCGTTGGCACACATTCGGTGGGAAAAAAGGCCTTTGGCTTGACCAAAAGGTACTTTCAACAGGAAAAATAGCCCGTTGGGCACTTTTGGTGGGAAAAACAGCCCGTTGACACAGTAGCAAGGTACTTTCGAAGGGAAAAACAGCCCTTTGGGCACCTTTGGTGGGAAAAAAGGCCCGTCGGGTACCTTCGGTGGGAAAAATAGCCCGTTGGCAAACCTTCGATGGGCAAAACAGCCCGTTGTCTCGGCCACAAGGTACTTTCGTTGGAAAAACTACCCGTTGGGTAACTTCGGTGGGAAAATAGACCATTGGCACACCTTTGCTTGGAAAAACAACCATATGGTTCACCTTCGTAGGGCAACTTCATTGGGAAAACAGACCATTGGAACACCTTCGGCTGGAATTACAGCCCTTTGGCTCACCTTCTTTGGGGCAAAACAACACAATGGCACGGCCAAAAGGTGCTTTCGGTGGGAGAAACAACACGTTAGGCTCCTTTGATGGGAAAAACAGCCCGTTGGGCACTTTCGAAATAGCCCGTTGGCACCTTCGGTTGGTAAAACAGCACGTTGGAAATCCTTCGGTGGACAAAACAGCACCCGTTGGCACGGCCACAAGGCACTTTCGGTGGGAAAACAGACCGTTGGCACACCTTTGGTGGGAAAAACAGCCCGTTGGCAGTCCTTTGGTGGGAAAAATAGCACGTTGGAATGGTCGCAAGGTACTTTTGATGGGAAAAACAGCCCGTTGGGTACCTTTGGTGGGAAAAACAGCCCGTTGGCACACCTTCGGTGGGAAAAAAGCCTATTGGTACGGCCGCAAGGCAGTTTTGACAAGAAAAACAGCTCGTTGGACACTTTCAGTGGGAAAAACAGCCCGTTGGCACACCTTCGATGAGAAAAACAGCCCGTTGGCACAGTCGCAAGGCACCTTTGACAGGAAAAACAGCCTTTGGGCACCTTCGGTGGGAAAACAAATCATTGGCACACCTTCTCTGGGTAAAACAGCCCGTTGGCACAGTCGCAAGGCACTTTCAGGGGCAAAAAAGCCCGTTGGGCACCTTTGGTGGGAAAAACAGCCTGTTGGCACACTTTCAGTGTGAAAAACAACTCGTTGGCACACCTTTGGTGGGAAAATAGCCCGTTGGAATGGTCGCAAGGTATTTTCGGTGGGAAAAAAGCCCTTTGGGCGACTTCGATGGGAAAACAGCCCGTTGGGCACCTTTGGTGGAAAAACAGCGCGTTGGTAAACCTTCAGTGGGCAAAACATCCCGTTGCCACGGCCACAATGCACTTTCAATGGGGAAAAATAGCTGTTGGGCAACTTCGGTGGGAAACAGACCGTTGGCACACCTTCGGTGAGAAAAATAGCCCATTGGAACACCTTCGGTTAGAAAAACAACCCGTTGGAATGGTCGCAAGGTACTTTCGATGGGAAAACTACCTGTTGGGTACGTTTGATGGGAAAAACAGCCCATTGGCACACATTTCTATTGAAAAAAGGCCATTGGCCTGACCAAAAGGCACTTTCGGCAGGAAAAACAACCCGTTGGGCACTTTTGGTGGGGAAAACAGCCCGTTGGCACACTTTTAGTGGGAAAAACAGCCCGTTGGCAAAGTCGTAAGGCACTTTCGATGGGAAAAACAGCCCTTTGGGCACCTTTGTTGGGAAAAAAAGGCCGTCGAGCATCTTTGGTGGGAAAAATAGCCCGTTGGCAAACCTTCAGTAGGCGAAATAGCCCGTTGTCTCAGCTGCAAGGTACTTTCGTTTGAAAAACAGTCCGATGGGTAACTTCGATGGGAAAACAAATCGTTGGCATGCCTTCGGTGGGAAAAACAGCCCTTTGGTTGACTTTCGTTGGTGCAAAACAGCCCGATGGCACGGCCATAAGGCACTTTTTATGGGAAAAACATCCCGTTGGGCACCTTCGGTGGGAAAAATAGCCCCTTGGCAAACCTTCAGTGGGCAAAAAAGCCCGTTGGCATGACCTCAAGGCACTTTCAAGTGGAAAAAAGCCCGTTGGCCACCTTCGATGGGAAAAATAACCTGTTGGCTCGCCATCGGTGGGCAAAATAGCTCGTTGGCTCAGCCGCAAGGCACTTTTGGTTGGAAAAAAACAGCACGTTGGGTACCTTCGATGGGAAAAACAACCCGTTGGCATGGCCGCAAGGCATTTTTGGTGGGAAAAATAGCCCGTTGGGACTTTCGGTGAGAAAAACAACCCGTTGGCATACCTTTGGTTGGCAAAACAGCCCGTTGGCATGGCTGCAAGGCACTTTCGATGGGAAAAACAACCCGTTGGGTGCCTTCGGTGAGAGAAACAGTGCGTTGGGCACCTTCGATGGGAAAAACAGCCCGTTGCCACCTTCGGTGGGCAAAACAGCGAGTTGGAAAACCTTCGATGCGCGAAACAGCCTGTTGGCATGGCCGCAAGGCACTTTCGGTGGGAAAAATAGTCATTGGGTAACTTCGGTGGGAAAACAGACCGTTGGCACAGCTTCGGTGGGAAAAACAGCCCGTTTGCACACCTTCGATGGGAAAAAAGCATGTTGGTACGGCCGTAAGGCACTTTCATCTAGAAAAACAACCCGTTGGACACTTTTGGTGGGATAAACAGCTCGTTGCACACCTTTGGAGAGAAAAACAGCCCGTTGTCATAGTGGCAAGGCACTTTCGGCAGGAGAAACAGCCTTTTAGGCATCTTCGATGGGAAAAACAGCGTATTGGCAAACCTTCGGTGGGCAAAATAGCTCGTTGGCACGGTCGCAAGGAACTTTTGGTGGGAAAAACAACTGTTGGGCAACTTCGGTGGGAGAAGAGATTGTTGGCACAACTTTGGTGGGCAAAAAAGTTCGTTGGCAAGGCCGCAAGGCACTTTTAGGGGGAAAAAAGCCCGTTGGGCACCTTTGGTGGGAAAAACAATCTGTTGGCACACCTTTGGTGGGAAAATAGTACTTTGGAACAGTCGCAAGGTATTTTCGATGGGAAAAATAGCCCTTTGGGCACCTTTGGTGGGAAAAAAAGCCCGTCGAGAACCTTCGGTGTGAAAAACAGCCTGTTGGCAAACCTTCGATGGGAAAAACAACCCGTTGTCTCAGCCGCAAGGTACTTTCGTTAAATAGTCCGTTGGGCAACTTCGGTGGGAAAACAGACCGTTGGCACACATTTGGTGGGAAAAACAGCCCTTTGGTTGACCTTCATTGGGGCAAAACAACTCGATGGCACTGCCATAAGGCACTTTTCATGGGAAAAACATCTCGTTGGGACCTTCGGTGGGAAAATGAGCCCGTTGGGCACTTTCTGTTTGAAAAACAACCCGTTGGGCACTTTCGGTGGGAAAAATAGCCCTTGGCAAACCTTCAGTGGGCGAAAAAGCCCGATGGCACGGCCGCAAGGCACTTTTAAGTGGAAAAAAGCCCGTTGGCCACCTTCGGTGGGAAAAATAGCCTGTTGGTTCACCATCGGTAGGCAAAATAGCTCGTTGGCTCAGCCGTAAGGCACTTTTGGAGGGAAAAAACAGCACGTTGGGCACCTTAGGTGGGAAAAACAGCCCGTTGGCATGGCCGCGGGGCACTTTCAGTGTGAAAAATAGCCCGTTGGGACTTTTGGTGAGAAAAACAACCCATTGGCACATGTTCGTTTAGCAAAACAGCCCGTTGGCACAGTCGCAAGGCACTTTGATGGGAAAAACAGCCCGTTGGGCACCTTCGGTGGGAAAAACAACGCGTTGATCACCTTCGATGGCCAAACAGCCCGTTGGCATGGCCGCAAGGCACTTTCGTTTGAAAAACAGCCCATTGACCTGGCCACAAGGCACTTTTATTGGAAAAATAGCACATTGGGCAACTTCGATGGGAAAATTGTAACATCCCATAAGTGATGCCATGCGGAGTATTGTCGAGATTGCACGTAGCGCTCCCTTATCTTAGGATATGTGTCGGAATGACCTATAGACATCTCGACGCGTACCCTAGGGTAATGGGGTGTTACAAAAAGACACCGTTGGCACACCTTCGGTGGGAAATACAACCCTTTTCTTCCTTGGGGCACGATGGCACATTGGCACTGTGGTATATTGGCACGTTGGCATGGCCGCAAGAAACTTTTGGTGGGAAAAACAGCCGTTGGGCAACTTCGGTGGGAAAACAGATTGTTTGCACACCTTCGGTGTGCAAAACAGCCTGTTGGCATGGCCGCAAGCCCTTTCAGGGGGGAAAAAAGCCCGTTGGGCACCTTCGGTGGGAAAAACAGCCTATTGGCACACCTTCAGTGGGAAAAAAAGCCCGTTGGCACACCTTTGGTGGGAAAAATAGCTTGTTGGAACGGTCGCAAGGTATTTTCGATGGGAAAAACAACCCGTTGGTAACCTTTGGTGGGAAAAACAGCCCGTTGGCACACCTTCGGTGGCAAAACAACCCGTTGGCACAGCCGTAAGGCACCTTTGGTGGGCAAAACAGCCCTTTGGGCATCTTCGATGGGAAAAACAGCCCGTTGGGCACCTTCAGTGGAAAAACAATGCGTTGGCAAACCTTCGGTGGGCAAAACAGCCCGTTGGCACGGCCGCAAGGCACGTTCGGCGGGGAAAACAACCGTTGGGCAACTTCGGTGGGAAAACAGACCGTTGGTACGCCTTCGATGGGAAAAATAGCCCATTGGAATACCTTCGGTTGGAAAAATAGCCCGTTGGAATGGTCGCAAGGTACTTTCGACGGGAAAAACTACCTATTGGGTACCTTTGATGGGAAAAACAGCCCATTGGCACACATTTGGTGGGAAAAAGGCCATTGGCCTGATCGAAAACACTTTCGACAGGAAAACAGCTCGTTGGGCACTTTTGGTCGAGAAAACAGCCCGTTGGCACACCTTATGTGGGAAAAACAGCCCATTGGCATAGCCGCAAAGCACTTTCGTCGGTAAAAATAGCCCTTTGAGCACCTTTGGTGGGAAAAAAAGGCCATTGAGCATCTTCGGTGGGAAAAACAACCAGTTGGCAAACCTTCGTTGGGCAAAACAGCCCGTTGTCTCAGCCGCAAGGTACTTTCATTTGAAAAACAGCCCGTTGGGCAACTTCGGTGGGAAAACAGACCGTTGACACACCTTCGGTGGGAAAAACAGCCCTTTGGTTGACCTTTGTTGGGGCAAAACAGCCTGATGGCACTGCCACAAGGCACTTTTCGTGGGAAAAAATCCCGTTGGGAACCTTCGCTGGGAAAAACAGGCCGTTGGTCACTTTCGGTTTGAAAAACAGCCCGTTGGGCACTTTTGATGGGAAAAGTAGCCCCTTGGCAAACCTTTAGTGGGCAAAAAAGCCCGTTGGCACGGCCACAAGGCACTTTCAAGTGGAAAAAAGCCCGTTGGCCACCTTCGGTGGGAAAAATAACTTGTTGGCTTAGCATCGGTGGGAAAAATAGCTCGTTGGTTTGACCGCAAGGCACTTTTGGTAGGAAAAAACAGCACGTTGGGCAACTTAGGTGGAAAAAACAGCCCGTTGTGTACCTTTGGTAGGAAAAACAACCTGTTGGCACACCTTCGGTGGGAAAAAAAGCCCTTTGGGCATCTTCGATAGGAAAAATTGCCCGTTGGGCACCTTCAGTGGAAAAACAACGCGTTGGTAAGCCTTAGATGGGCAAAACAACTTGTTGGAACGGCCGCAAGGCACTTTCGATGGGGAATGCAACCGTTGGGCAACTTCGGTGGGAAAACAGACCGTTGGTACGCCTTTGGTGGGAAAAACAGCCCATTGGAACACCTTCGGTGGGAAAAATAGCCCGTTGGAATGGTCGCAAGGTACTTTCGATGGGAAAAACTACCCATTGGGTAACTTTGGTGGGAAAAACAGCCCGTTGGCACACATTCGGTGGGAAAAAAGGCCATTGGCCCGACCAAAAGGTACTTTCGACAAGAAAAACAGCATTTGGGCACAGCCGCAAGGCACCTTCGGTGGGAAAAAAAGCCCTTTGGGCATCTTCGATAGGAAAAATTGCCCGTTGGGCACCTTCAGTGGAAAAA